>JAQGAA010000606.1:0-20883 GCA_034696425.1 Isotoma viridis
GAGCAAATTCTGAGAGATTTTTACTGGAGATACATTACCCAGAAATGTTTTTCTTCCATATTACCTTATGACCCCATTAGGTCATAAGGTAATATGACCTAATTAAATTAAATTATTAAATATTGATTATCAATGAAATCAAGTTTCATCTTTGATCGTAAAACTTAATTAGAATTCTGGATACACTCTCATTAAATTTAGCAATGAAAAGTAAATCTGACCACAATAACAATTTTTAAATTCTAAGGAGCTGTTTCTGGACAAAAGTCTTTGGAACTTATTTTATGGACAAGATCCTATTTTTATAAGTACATTACGCGTTAGAAAACTTAATCATATGCCTGTTAATGGTCTTATCTATACGCAAAAACCTTTCAAATTCCCTTGCCAAAAACAAAATATGTCTGTAAAATTCAAGCCTTTTTATGCATACTTAGCCCAAATACATTTCCCAAACTTAAAAGTTTTGGAAACGATTCCAATAAATTAGATCAAATCTCCACAAAATTAATAATAAAACTATTAATCCCCTTTCCCCATTGTAATATATTGTGTTTTCATGTTTTCTCACTAGTAGTCACAGTGGTATGCCAAGATATTACAACATTACAAAGAATCTCTGGATTCACCACAATGAAACTTCCCCCAGGACCTAATATTATCTCCTCAACTTAAACTTAAAATATATATCATTATATTATAGGTGGTATGGATTGCGCTTAATTGTGCTGTTAAGAATACGAAAAGTTGTTCAAAGCTTACTAAAGTACGAAGTTAGTTGTTCGTAATAAAAGATATCGTTTATTACCTCACTTAAGATGCAGATTTTGCAAATAAATCTGCACAAGTGTCAACTAACCCTGTTTCAGTTCTTTGTCTTCGTCGACTGGGCAAGTTTAAGTGAGCATACATAACAATACAAAATGAATCCCCATACCTTTTTCATGTTCCTATAAGCTCATTATGTTACCCCCACCACTACTATCATCACCATTAAGTAGTTTTACCTTACGATAAAGTTTTAAGTGTTGCCTTGAGCAGAATTCTTTTACAAGTTTACAACTATTTTCTCCACACTTTAGCTATACATAAAAAGGTATGATACTTTAATATAATGTATTTTATTAGGTAATTATACAGCTATACACCTTGCCCGGTGGACTGGAAAAGTCTCTCTCTATACCACACAATCCAAGGTACACACTACTATCATCCCCTAATAATACCCTGAAATGTGAGTTGGTTTCTTTTGGCTTGGTAGAAAAAATGGAGAAAAAGTCTTTAAGAAAGTATAAAAGAAGTAGCTAAAAAGACACGTTTAAAAAAGTATAGAGAGAAATTCTTCTCTTTGCCATTTGCACTTAGATTAGATTCTTTCTACAAGTACAACTTTACTCTCAGGTCCACACTGCCAGTGCCACTAAACTAAAGAAGGTATTATACAAGACCAGATTCATTCTAAAAAAAACATGTCGGCTATATGGTCTGGGTTAGGTTGGCTTGGCTTATCTGAATGAATCTTTACAACCGTCTTGTAACCATTAATGTAATGATCATAGTGGTCTTCCACATAGTTGATAATTGGATAGAAGTGGGGACGTATGTGTGTGGATGGCTAAATACCCTCAGAAGAAAAGCCTTGGACAATTTGTTACGTCTTGCAATCTGTTACGTGACATTAGTCATATAATTTAAAAGATGTAAATGTACGAGTTTTAACAAAAAATGCAATTTTGGCTTTATAAAACCATTCCCATAAATATTTTACAGCTTTGGACATAAATCATTCAAAATTACTCAAACAGTCAACACCAGAACATGAATGGCCGGAATTTTAGTTAATACTACTACTTAGCTATTGTATGTACTCATACCTATTTTTAACCACTTAAGAGACTTCCAGGCACTTCACACTAGTCACCAATACAACTAAACTATGTTGACATGACGGCCCTTAAGAGCTTCATAAGAAACAAGGTCATTTCTTTCTATATACATGTTATATAAGTAAACCAGATTGTCTGTCACCTTTCTTTTGCACATTTTTTTACTACAAGTACAAACCCAGACTACATAACCATTTTAAGGACATTTTGAAAGCGCAAGGTTGGCATTTCACATTATTTGGCATCAACAAAAGAATTTCATGATGATGATGATGCTTTAAGATCTAGTAGGAAAATAAAGCTCATCCATATTCTCCATTCTGCATATATAGATTCCATTTTGGAAGCTTTAAGAACCGGAAACGAGAAAGTTTTTTGGCAAAGTGCTTAAAACCCTTTCTCCTTAGCCTTGTGTCGTGCACTAACATAAAGTATCCTACGTGTACTTATTCTCTTCCCAAACACGAATGTTGAGAGAGCCAAGGAACTATTTTCACAAGAGTCAATTTAAGGCTTTAGTGGGAGCTGATACTATGTGTATGAAATTATGGTTCTTTCGTGTGGGTTGAATTCGAATTGTAAAAGTTGAGGGTTTGTGGCTTTGGGGATCGTTCCATAAAATGTACTTTTTTCTTCGCCGTCGTGGGAAGCAGTCGTGGGTAGGAGAAGTTGGTATAATAAATGTTATGAAAACTTGTAAGAACTTTCAAAACTCTCCGATTCCTTAATCGACAGTTTTGGGTTAACTTTGATGAGAAGTTACGGAAATAAAGTTAATGTTGAAGGAGCCTAGGTAAGAGTCGTGGCAGGTTAGAAAGGTAGATAGAAAGAGAGAAATAAAGAAAGTGGAATGAAGTTGGAATGAGTCTGATTCTGACTCGAGGAGATGGAAATAAGGAAAAGGAAACCACAGATTTTAATAGAGTCTTGAGGAATGTCATCATGTCACATTGCCGCAACATGTGTAATGTACTGATGCTGCAGGTTCAGTTGGGTTATGTAACTTAAGGTAAGATGCCCAAGGCCAAGATGGGTCACGTTTTGAAACGAATCTGTTCAGTGGAAAAGATTAGTTTAGATTAGATGCTTGAAGTGGTGAGAAAAATATTTGAATCTGGGAGCAAATTTAGAGGAAATCATAACTGGAATTGATTAATCTTTCTTAAACTGTCGATTAATATTTGTATCTTTTTGGTAGAAATGACTTCAAGATTCCCTGGCTAATTAACCCATAATAAGATCAATTAAGAAAATATTAAGCTATATGTAACTTGAACTGTACCTTTTTTAACCCGTCGCCACAAAAACTACTTTCATTCACAATCTAGTTTTTTGTAACTTTTGCATAATGATATTGCTGACGGTGTGACTTTTGTACATACGTAGTATGTATGAGATCGAGTCGAATGACTTTGACTACTGAAGTAGAATGAAGCAGCATGTCTACGGCTAAACCATACTATATTATTTTTATAAGTTGGATTCATCACGATTCACAAGTAGTTGCCTAAAAGTAAGCAATAGGTAGGGATTTTTTTATACAAAAGTACACGATGACACTTTTTAAACTAAATTTTATTGCTTTGTTCATGCACACAAGTAAGTGTTGAGGATTTTATCCATTGTACCATTTATAAAAATCCTCTCCTGGAAGAGACACACATTCATGTTCAAGGAAACTCTACCAAAAAATTGTCTGCGTGCTTTTGATCACAAAAGAATAATCACTCATCTTCACATCTTCCATGTTCCCACTACCACCACCACCAATGGCATAACCCTAGTCTATATAAAAGCAATTCAATTCCTGTTGCTTTATGCAGTTCGTTGATTTGGCATAATCATTCATATACATCTTTTGAACAGGCGAAACAAATGCAATAGTTAGTATATTTTTATACAGTAAAATGCATCCAAATTGACAAAAGTTTTTTCATTTGTAAAGAATAAAGCCCACGGAATCTGTCACACAATTCATATAATTTGTTTGCTCAATGCACAATAAAGAACTCTTTCTGGTAGGTGAAATATGCTAAAAATTCTTGTTCAATGTGTGCAATACTTGCATGGATTTATATTTGTATTTATGCTGTAACAAATGTCTTTGTATTACGTGGTGCAGCCATATAGTACGGGTTTTACAGTCTGTGCAGTAGCATTTTGGCAAGCTACGTACTGATTTTTAGAAGACGTTTGCATAGTACAGGTGTGGCATTAGTTGTCGAGGGTGTCTGTTAGCTTATTCTATTGTTAAGATGCATTCAAAGGGATTCTTTTAAGAATTGCAAAAAATTCTTTTTGCAAATGCATGAATGAGAGAATGATTATGCTTCTGTGAACTTGCTTTGTAATGCATGCCAGTATGAGTAAACTTTAGGTGCACCTTAAAAGTTTATTTAGAATCCTTTTTTAATCCCCTAGTTGCACCTGAACCCTTTTTTGATTCGCTGCATTTAAATCCTTTTTTATACCGTATTTTCATAACTTAAATCTGATCCTTTATTTTTAACCTAAACATCAAAGAAGTTAAATCATCATGAGATAGACTACAATTTTTAACGAATTTTCAATTCTAGCTTTAAAAACATTATGGTATGTGGTTTAATTAAAATATTTACGGTTCATCTTCCGTTCTAAAATTCTAATGTTAATAACTATTGAGTGAATCACCACCAATTTAAAGTGAATACATAGTTCTCTGTATTCTTTCAAAAAACGAAAGTATGACTGACAACATTTCTCTTCTTTGTTGACTGCGTGTACATTCAAATTTATAATGAAATGAGTGAATAGATGATTCATTTTACTAGCTACTAGCTGGTATTAACCTCTGCTTTTTTAAAGATACCTATTACTACAAAAGTTTTTTTTTGTTTAAATCGATGCACATGCAGTGAATATATTACTAAAGCCAAGTACCTGAAGAAGATGATGAGACAAAATAAATAAAAGACGTGGCCGTGGTTTACATTTCAAAAGCCATACATGCAGTATGCACTTTATTAAACAAAAAACAACCGTGATGTGATAATAATAATAGTAATAATAAATACTACGTAATTTCATAAGAATTGAAGGTGACTTTCTTTAGACTGTCCTGTTGTTAGAAAATGTTATTTCTTTAATTATTGGATTCATAAAGTTTTCTAAGCTCTGTGGCTCTTAGATACAATAATATCATTCTTTCCAGAATCTTTTTAATTTCAAAGAAAAGGTAATCTATCCAACAGCTTACTTTAATGAATTCAAAACAAAAGTATGGAGTTTTAAGAGTTTCTTTTGTTGGAGAAATTGTAGAGAGATTTATAAAATTTTGCAATGTAGTAATTTTTTTCAAGGATAACGAGCAAATACACAGCTTTTCGAAAGATTCGCCAACAAAACAAGCTTGGATTTCAAAAAGTAGCAAAACATTTTAAAACACAATTCAATTCACTAGCGTGTGTAACAATGTAACTGAAGTTTAATATGAAAAACCAGTGTAGTTTTTTATTTCTTTAGTTATACCGGGTAAGGCCCTTAATATCTGTCTACGGACCAGCAGCATCATGTCATGACAGTAAATATTTGCACTAAAGCTGTCCAAGAAACACTGGAAACTGGAAACCCTTAAGGCATGTTCCATTCTACCACTACCACCACGAAATGAAACAGGGTAAGGCCCTTAATATCTGTCTACGGACCAGCAGCATCATGTCATGACAGTAAATATTTGCACTAAAGCTGTCCAAGAAACACTGGAAACTGGAAACCCTTAAGGCATGTTCCATTCTACCACTACCACCACGAAATGAAACAACAAGCCACAACGAACCAAGGAGATTATAAGATTTGCTTTTAATCCTGAATTTTGGCAACATAAAAACCAACCTCTTGAGACTTCTTGGTATTTTATTCTTTGGTAAATATGGACACAATAGGATTACCTTACCTTCCGACCTATCTAAGAGCCAAAGACCCTAACCATTTTTTATCCATTTTCGGCAAGATTTGCCGTCCTTATAGTAAGTATTAAATTTCCTTGACAGACTTTTCTTGCAAAAAGCTTTTTATATACATAAATTCAGTAGGTACGAATGTGTAAAGGGTGTTTTTTACTTTGTCATCATGCTATACAATTAAGTATATAACTAAAACATCGATGAATATATACCATATGTGTACCAAAAAGAGTGAACTCACATAAGTTATATATACACAAACAGACATAACTTTCGGTTTCCTTTTACCTCTGTCAATCTAAATCTGAATTCGGATCTTCCCCCAAACACAGCCTTTTTTGTAGATTGTGTCTTCCGAATCGTTTTAACATCTCAATCTGAAGCTCAGTTAACCAATAAGTTTTTTTTCTACTTCGTGGAAGAAGGTAAAGCTAAAAGGAAAATAAAAGCAGGTAACTTTTTACCTCAATTTTGTGTTTTTAGGTCAAAGCACTGAAGATACCTGTTAAGTGAATTTTATAATAAAATAAAAATATATAGGTGGAGGACTTTATTTATAATATTTTTCGGGCTGTTGGCAATCGACGCATGATGAATGGGCGTTTCAAATCAGAATAAACTATGACAAATGGATATAGAAAAGTGTTGTAAAACGTGCTGAACGTTTTTAAATTTTTTTTCAAAATTTTAAAATTTTTGAAAATTTTTTAAATTTTTTTGAAAATTTGTAAACTTTTTAAAATTTTGAAATTGGCACCATTATATTGAAGAGTAACAAATTAGCTGTCCAATGATACCCCATTTGCCTATATTGCTATACATTTGAGACCCTGAAGGTCATGACCTTTGGGGGTGGTCCGATTGACCCCATCTTCGAACTTGTCCTGAGATGGACCCCTTAGAACTTGTATACCAAATTTGGAGTGAATTGGACAATTGGTTCGAAAGTTATTGAGGAGACAGACTAACAGACAGACAGACGGACAGACGGACACCAAGGGTATTTACATAAAGTGTTTTACAACACTTAATAAAGAAACAAAAGAGCAAAGAGACAAAATCGATTTGTATGAATGGATGACCAAGTGGTTAGAAATGCTTTTGTATTTTTATGACCTTCCTACAGAATAATTTGATAATATTAATTTCATTTATCAATTACAACTTTCAACGTACTATATATAATATACGGTGGTTTTAAATGGGTATGACTTATTTAGACTTCGATGTTCCTTTACGATCTTGCAATTTTTTTCAAATTGTATGAATTATTCTGTAAAGGCATATTTAGCTAATATTGAAATTAAACTTTGATCTCTTCTGAAAAAGCGAACTGAAAAAAGTTTCATCTGTGCAACTGTAGAAAATTTTCTCTAAGTTTATACACTTGGAATTAGGTATTAATCTTCTTATCATTTTAGAATACATATTTCAATGATTTCATGAGAATCGAAGAACGTAAAAAAATGTAATCACTGTCCTCATCAATTTTTACAAGATAGTAAATTAAACAAGGTTAACTTTATTAGAATTTTGTCTTTTAAAATTTTGTACATAGTAAACCCTTATTAAAATGCAGGCACAGTGTAGTACATATCGGGATCCGTGCTTAATTCATAATATTCCGAAGCAATGAGCAAATAAGGAAAGTAAAAACAGGCAAACCCTACAAACAGTAAGGGTGCCACTCTTGGAGCATATTTTTCAATTTTTGTTGCCATCATGAAATATTTGGTAGGTCCTGGGGGTGGGGGTGCAGGAGGTGGGATCACAGGCACCTTAGGTACAATTACACGAGGCAAAGAATACGTCGAATTATTCCCTATTAATCTTTCTATCACAACTTTATCTTTATGCACAGGGCCATTATTTACAACTTCTTCGTTATTAACACTTTTTAGAGGCTCTTCTGTCTTGGACTCTGTCAGTGACACAGGTTTAAGCTCGGTCGTAGGCTCAACTTTAGGCTTTATTTCTTTCTTAGGCTTTTCCTTTTTACTTCTTAATTTCAATACGACAGTAAACTCGGCGAGAGAGAGGAAGATGAATACGATGCACATAAACATCCAAAGATCAATAGCTTTTATGTAACTGACATTAGGCGTGTTTTGTTTCACAGCACCGAACATAGCTGTAACTGTAAGAAGTGTTGTGACACAAATTGCCATTCGACCCGGGGTGCTGTCAGGGGGAATTAGGAAGGACAACCAGGAAACAATTGTGAATAGCGTACTGGGCACGTAAGTCTGTATTATGTGGTAACTTAGTTTCCGTCTAAGGCGGACACCAAAACTTAATTCGGTGTAGTTGTTGGACTTGGTTTGTTGTAAATAGTCCGGATGAGTTTCAAGGGCTACGTCGAAATTGTGCACGTCAATTGATTTGGCCAGAAGGGCTCCGATCCCATCTCGCCATGCTATTTGGATGTGTTTCGTGGAGAAAGTAAAACTTTTCATGGCCACTTTGCATTCTTGGGTGTCTGCTGGGTAGTAGTGGAAGTCCATTCTGCAGGTTAGCACTATCAGCATTCTAGCTGTGTAGCGCAAGGATCCTGAAAGTAAATAGAGGAAAAAAGGTTTATCGAATCAGTTTCACATTTTAAAAAGAAAATTTTCAAACGTTATAATTTTTGGACCTTTTTCATTTGAAATTTATGTAAAAAGTTTTTAGGTATAAAGATTCAACATAAAGAAATCTCAACTGTTAAATTTATTATTTTTGTGCACTATATCCTACATTCCTACCCAATAAATTCTTACCGTCTTTATAAATCCTCAAAGAAGCCGCAGGTGAAATCAAGGATGGTTGCGTAACCCTTTTAATATGATCAATAAAAATGTCAGGGTGCCAAATGCGATGAAGCAACGTCTGACTCAAAACCGTATACTTTTGTCCTGGGTCAATATTCAGTGTCCAATTCATCAGCCTCAAATCCTTCCAATAAAGCTTTAAATTCACTTCCATACTCACTTCCTCCTGCATTTCTTTAATATCAAAGACATTGAAGACCAGCATGGAACACTCGACTGGAATCGGCTCTCCATTGATAAGTGGTGGGGACTTGTGCACGCTGTAGTTCTCAGGTAATTTAAACAACCCTGCTTTACTACTACCCGTTTCCGGATTCTCTGGAGCGGCTGGAACTACAGGGATTTCCCCATGTCCAGCAGGTTCATCTTGTTCTTCCACTTCGTCATACTCAGTAATTTCAACGTATTCAACGTTATCATATTGCGGAATGGGGATTCCTTGTGCGAAGGAAATGAGAAGTATAAAAATGCAATTTATTTTCACAAGATTGGTCAACCTGGGAAAAACCATAATTTTCTGCGAGGTAAAAAAGAGTAAAGAGTTAATCAAACTTCCAACAGGCTTTCCAAAGTAAACTGAATCGCAGAGATTTCATAATGTTTCTTTCAACTTCAAAAAATGATTTAGGGTGATAATGATAATTATGAAGAAGAAGAACTTTGACTTTTTGGATATGACAAAGATTAAAATGTAAAATCACTGGCACTAACTACCAAAAGGACAAGAAAAGATACGCATGAACAAGGATAATAGTTTGTATCGTTGATCGGAATACAGTTAATTCTTAAAAATAGTTTTCAGACATGGAGGAGTTATTGTCTATTGACAAACGAGGACAGCTAATTGTGTTCAATTCCCAAAATAAGTTGCTAAATATTCACTCACATAACAGCCAAGATCATTAGGAAAATGGGAAAAAGGAACTTGCAAAACATGACACTGTGTGAACTACAAGTCCTTGTCAATATCACCAATTTTTTTTTTCTACTCGCGATTTCTATAAAAGTTTCGAATTTTAGGGAACGTACACAAAATGGGGTTCTTTCTTTAGAGTTATTGTTTTCACAGGCCTGATGAAGATGTAGAATTGTGTAATAACGAGGCTTTAATTAGAATGTAGATCGCAGTTAAAATTGCAAACTTAAAATTAAACCAAGAGGTTTGAAAAGACACTTACAAGACACGGTGCACCATCATACCATGGGTTCGTGTCTAAGTAAGAATGTTTTTGGCAAAGACAACGAATGGAAGGGGGAAGAATTATTTCGTCAATTAAACTCGAATGCCCTAAAAAAAATCATAGTGAAAAAGAGAGTTGGCAAGTTGACATAAGAACTTTAAGGAATTGCCTGGTCCAAGTGGTTGTAACCCGTTTTGTTCGGCCCTGCTAAATAGTCTGCTAACGAAAGTTCAAACCTTTTCATTCGTCGTATTTGCTGCAGTACAAGTTGGATTTATGAAACTTTTGAAAGATTTAGTTATTCTGTCTTGTGTATATAAATAAGTTGCCATCAATTAATTTTGTTCTGTCAGCTAGGCAAACCCTGAAACTGTACCTGGAGTGAAGTTTGCTTTAAAATCTCTTTTAATGCAACTCATACTTCAATACAGATGATCTTTCCTACTTAAAAATTTTAAAACATGTTTAAAATGTTCAGATTGTCGAGAGGAATATGAATTGTTGGAAGATGGGTGAATGGATTTGAAATGTGTTGAAAATATTATGAGAATGTGATTTTATATTTTCTTTGGATTTTTTCCGAAAAATATTTCACCCGAGGGTATTGGAGAAAAAACAGACTTTTTTCCTACACAAATTTTTACATCTTGTTTTTACTGGATTGTATAGATTGTATAGATTGTAGTAGTACTTTGGGTGTAGAGATTAGTTTATTTTTGTTTTAATGAGGAACTAGGGATTAGGCAGGTTATATACACACCGACAAATCTTTTGTCGTTTTCGTTTCATTCAGTTTTATGCGTGTTTTTGATTTATGTTAATGGAAAGTCTAATACAAACAATCTTGTTAAAATTGTCAGAAACTGAGGACAGGAAATGGAAATCGGTTGTAATGAATCAGTGTTTAATGTATTTTAAAGTTTTGCACTCATTTATCTTTTCATCTGTGTTGTGATACTGAAATGATGTAGAGACGTTGTGGGCTAGAGAGATCAAAGCATTTCTATAAGTATACATAGTAAAGTAGTAAAGTAAGTGAATCCAAGGGTAATTTATCTCTGTCGCATTCTTTTTTTGATTCCATTCAATATTTATGTATCTGTTTGCTTTGGCTTTGTGTGATCTAGTGTAATTTTACTAATGAGAATTTATTATAATTAAATTATTGATTGTCGTAATACAAGAATTAGAAGTCCATGGGGAATTATTTCTAAATTACAGTAGGACTTGATTGAGTTAAGAGCATTAAAATGTTCATAAGTGCTTTAGGCATAAATAATAAGACATAATTTTTACAATTAAAATCGTACATGAATTTTGAATGTTTTTTAGTTTCCGATCTTGGAAGATATCCTTCTTTCTAATGTACACTTTATTATCAGTAGCGTTGTACTTGAAATATACAAAGAATTTTATTTGCTTATTTTTAAACTATTTGGTAATTCCCCCTTATGCGTAATAATTTTAAAGTATCTTTGCATATTAAAACCAAGATGAAGGAGGAGGGAGTGTTGGTCTGGGTGGTATAAAAACATGCTAAAAATAATATACGCTTTCTCCATCGTCTATCTGTAAATAAGTATGTAAGAAAGTATTCGAATTACATTCAGTTGGTCAGTGAGTTAAGACTTATTTGCTTTCATATGTTTGACTTGAGTTTAATTTCTAAAATGATTGCAAATAAGAAATAAATTCATGTAACATGAAGGCTTTAGACGATAATGGTTTTTCAATGCTTGAAATTCAGTAAAAGCTTACTAAAGTAAAGTAAACAAGATTTCATAACCCGTATTATATTCATTAAAACTGTTCAAGTCTAAAATCAAACAATGGTATGTCAATATTTTTATTAGATGGGCTAGATCAATAATTATATTTTAATAAAAGCTCTTAACCTCTTCAACTTTAATTCAATTAATTGATCTGTTTCTACTAAATAATGTATTTTAAGGACTTTCTTTTGTATTTGTACAGACTTTACTAGCCAATAATACCAATTTAAACTTTTTACTGTTAATTTAGACCAAAATAAAATAAAAAATGTCATGGCATACGGTTGTAAATTATTAGAAGTTAAAATATTTTTATTATTTTGTAAAAATAAACTTTGGGTAAATTATAAAAAAATGAACACTACTAAAAATCACTTATTAGTTTTTTAATAATTATTAAACTTCAATCAATCATTGTCTAAAAAATCAATACAAAGTCCAATGCAGTAAGATAATACTTTGGATCTCTAAAGAAATACAAAGTTTGTTCGTTCTTCATTTATATCGAATTTTTTAGTTGAAGTGAAAGTGCGAACAAATAAAAAACTAAAAATAAGCTTTAATTTCATCTTCAAAAGAAATGTCACAGTGCATTTACTCGTCGTGCTTGTTTTACCCAAACCTTTGATTCTCAATCGCTTATGAATGAATGAATTCACAAGACATGAGAATAGTTAATTAAAACCAACGTGAAATAGAAGCTCAAGTTAGAAATAGTCGTATTGACTTTTCCTAAATATATCTACCTTTTATAACAAGTATACTGATCTTGAACTAGCTTGTGTGCACTTCAAACACTTCAAAGAAAATAATAATAATTAAAATGTTTACTTGAACGTGATTCTATTAACAGCACCGTCCTGCTCATTCACCATAAACAATCTGGAGAAAGTCAGTAGTAGCATAGAAACCTCGGGCTAATCAAAGCTAATCATACTTTTCATTAAACACTCATAAAGTTTTGATCAAAATCCAATTTATCTATACCAAAATGGAACTTGTTAATCCTTGTGGTAGCTTTGAGTTTTAGTCTTTTGGTAAATTATAAATATAAACATTTAGTGCATAACCTGATCCCAACCGGAAGGAAATGTCAAAGCGCAAAGTTAATTTTTTGCCTTGAATTACCTACTTTAAATTCCTGATTTTGTGTGAGGAAACGTGAGGCTTTCACTGCAAAATTGATTTTGTATCTACTATATATCCGTATGGCGAGTATCATTATAATAATTGTAAGTTGTATTTGAAACTACATGTTTAGCCAGTAGCGTGTTTTTTTTATTCTTCCTTTTGTTTAAAAATAATTAGTTTGCTCTAAACTTTGCTTGTTACGTTTGCCTTCTGGTAATCTTAAGAAATCAGGTTTGATAAAAAAAAGCTTCAAGGTTTATATGTGGGCGAAATTAAAATTCGAAGAATTTTCTGAATTCAAGTCATTTAAACAAAAACTTCAAATGTTTTTGTCTCTTTATTAGAAAAATGTATATTACGAGTGAAATTAAATCAATTAATCCAGATACTAAAGACCTTGACCTGAATGTTTGGAGAAATCAATGTCTAATGCAGCAATAATAAGTTGGTGAAAATGGGATTGAATACATCAAAGTATTAATTAATTTGTGTAATTCTAGCTAATTGCATTTGGTTAAACAAAGAGAAATAGAGTTTAAATTTTACATTGAATCCTTTAAGTATCTGTCGCATGTCGGGTTGATTTATGTAACGAATTCCTCTAACCACTTGAGATAATTGCTTGGGGACTTAAAGAACACACTCCAGTGATCAAATTAACTCAATCTGTTTAGTTAGAAACGAATAAGTGAAATAGAAATGTCAAGGGAAACATGTCATGACCGAAGATCATGTCTTCTTATGTTCTCTGAAAACTAAATTAGTAAGAGTAACTTCGTTTATAGCAATTATTAATGTCAGGAAAGGTCACGCGATGTTACTTCTTTGTATATAATGTCAAAATTGGCAGCAACTGCAAACATGTATATAACTTATGTCCGAAAAAAGTAACTTATTCACGTTCAAACACAATTACTTTAAAATGACACTAATTCTATGTGATAGTTAAAAATAAAGTTCTATTTATTACAAGGAATTCAAGAGGTGGAGAGAGTATCTTTGCAATGAAGAATCATACAAATGAATAAAAAATGAGATAATATAACAAATTATCTTATTTTGTTCCATAAAAGGCAACTTTGGTCAAGGATTCTCAGGATGGTACAGAATTTGAAGGAACATATCAAATTTGTATTGTACAAACCGAATCGGGTATAATCAGCAAGACATTCTAGATTGTGTCTGCTAATGATTCTATCATTAGTGATAAATTTACTTATGTAGACGCGGATTCATAAAAGGATGATAATGTAACAATGGTAAGGTAAGTGATGACCAAAATCATTTTACGGAAATTGTACTTGCGTTAGTTTAGTTTACACGGAAATAATCTTACCTCAAATTAGGCAATTAGTTAACTATAATTAGACAAAGATCGCAAATAAATGGCTATTCGGTCAACAGACCTTTGCCTAAAAATATCTAGTTTCAAAGAGATTTTACAACGTAATAACGTAAGAACTTCTCGGGAAACTGATCAATAATTAGAGAGATGCGAACTCTTTAACCCTTTAGTTAGTAATACAAAATAGGTTTAAGGTTACATAGTACAATCTTATTTTTCTCACAAAAATTAATCTCACTCGTCTTTACGGAATCCCTTCAAGTTTGCATATAAGCTAATTGTGTAACGTGATATTTCCTCTTCATAAGAACTGGTATATTTTTTCATTTTGTGTTGTAATCAGAAGGTATAAGGGCATAAGGGTTCTAGTAAAAATACTATTACTGTATAAGGGTTTCTCGCCACTGTATTTCAACGGGTTCTTAAATAGAAACGGAAACCCGTGGGACTTAACGTGTAAAAATCCAAGAATTCGAGTAGACGTAGAAGTTAATGCCGAAAAAGATGCGTAATTGAGCTAAACTATTAAAATTAATGAACTTTAATAGTTTGATTTGTCTTCGTTTAGACGGATAACTTTTTATAAAGTGTAGAAAGCATTGTTATGTTTTTGTAAATGGTTTGGATTCACAATCTCACATTTTATCTTTTGGATTTGAAAGTTTATCAATTGTTGACTTTTGTATTTCAGGCGTTATAGTGTTATTTAATGTACTTTTACATTTTGGGTATAAATAAGATTCAACGTAAACGTATTCCTAATCCTTTTAGTTGATCAATCCATTTTATAAAGTTAACTTGCAAAAATTACGTCCTACTCCTACCCAGTCATGCAATCAAGTTCGTATAAGGATGAACAACTTGGAATCTTATTAATTATAAATTTTATTGTCTCATCAGTCTTTATTTAAATGTTAATCAGTTTTGGCGTGTGAATATTATGAATTTATAACACTTGTTACCTTTCTGTTGTGTACACAACGAAATATACTTTACGTACTTCTCAAATGTATTCTCTTAATAATATTTATATACCAAATTAAACTTGCGATATGTTCAGTAGAGCCGTTATAGAAATGAGTTGATTAAACATTTCCCATTCCGTATAACTAGTTTATTCCAGTTATCCTTGAAATAAGTTTAAAGTACATTCAATATTCCCATGAAATCAAACTAAATACAAATGTCTGATAAAATTTGAAGCTTGTGGAGGCTTTGATTATCTGTGAATGGTATACAAGAGTACACGTAATAAGTGCAGTGACACCAAGTATGAATTCCCCATTTGAATTTAATTAAGAAACTTCAACAATAGTAACAAACTTTCAGCTCGACTTGCTTGCACATGCTTTTGTTCTCAATATTATGTGTGATTCTGTTATGCGTCAAAAGGGATGTTTTTCAGGATCAGTGGTACTACTGGGTTTTATCATGATAGTTTTATATTGTTTGTCTGTGCATTTAGTTGATTAAGTAATTTTGTTGATTGAATCGTCAAGTGAATTTGAATCGAATCCACTTTTGGAAGAGTAAGTGGTATGTAATCGAAACTGTGGAATTAGATGATACAATAGAAATTTCTCCTTGCACTGCTTTCCCTGTATTGCATGTCATGCACTTTTGTACATCCTACACTGAACTTGATGTAAAAGACCAAGGTTCCATACTTGGATGCTTGAATCTTATGAGTTGGGTTTCCTTTCCAGTGAAAGTACGGATTTAGAGCCATACTAGACTAAAAAATATAAAGTCTGGCAAACATGTTTAAAAGAGAAATTAAATAATTGGTTTTTGAGAAAAAAAATTTATTTTATTGAACCAATAATACAAACTTTGAAGTAACTTTAATACAGATAATTCGTTTTTATATTTAATGTTGTTTATCTTGTATGCGGAAATGTTCTACATTTTCTTCATCTTGGAATTCGCATCCCTTATAGCCTTTTCAAGTACATCCCACTGATCATTTGTGACATTAACGAATTGGTTGAATTCACCTGCACTAAAAGGCAACTCTCCACCATCCAGCACGATTGTCTAGAAAGGAATAGAAAGGAAATGTGATGAGCTTGAAGGAAAGTAAAGATGAATGTGACTAAATTTATCCTCAATTTCCCATCTTAACTTGATTATTACTATTACCAATCAAAACCATATACCAGTAGTCGCAATTACTATAAAACCGACCAAGCAACGAAAATGCTCTTTATAGAATCTACCGTCACCATGTCCACTGTACCATTAGCTTGTCTTTGTATTCTCACTCTTCTCAACTAAAGCTTATACAATGTTTAAGTAGGCTTTTCTGAGTATTAATCAAAAAAAGCTTTCATACTTAAAGGATATGATGATGTAAACCAAGACAAGGGTAATAGTAATTGTGACAAAACAAAATAATTGCGTTTTCCAGTAAAAAGTATTTGGAAATTAGATTGCCATTATCAGTCTGGGAAAGTTATAATGGGCATCTTTCGCAACAAACTTGATAATAAGTTACTTCTTCCTCTTGAGTCGTATTTGTTGAATACAAAAGCGCTAATTCAAGTCAATATAACAAAAGAAAAGTTGTAAAGTAGGATGAAATTATAGTTTTCAATGCTTTGTAATGAATTCTACGGAAGGATACTTCTATTCAACTAATTTGTAATCAATATATCTAAATCTAATAATATATTTAAAATCTTTACCTCGCCAGTCATCCAGCTGGAATAATCACTTAGCATATAACTTGCCAAATTGGCGATCTCTTCTACTGCGCCTAGGCGTCCTAGTGGTAATTTGTCCAAAGCGTGTTTGGCGAAACTGGAAAAAACAAAAGATTTTTTAAAATCTTGTTCATCCGTATCTGAAATTTCTAAAAAAGTGGTTCAAAATCATAATAATTAAAGATTTGAAGCGTATATTACTTTCATATTCTTTTAATCACTGATTCTAGGCATTCATTTTATTTTTTACTTTTCCAGGAAATACTACTTATCCCTTATACTTCACAAATGACTTCCGTTTTTTTTCTAAGCATTGTGTTAAGCCTACTTGATAAATTAAACAAAACACACTTCAGTTACCTTCCTGTTGGATCTAATCGGCTAAACGCTCCTTCTGTAAAGATTGGCCCTGGAGCAATACAGTTAAGTCGTAATCCATAACGCCCCCACTCTGAAGCCAACGACCTGTGCGGAATGCAATAATAAAGTTCATTGTATTACCATTACATGATTCCAATTGTTAAAGGTTCACTAGCATATTTCCGACATCTGGCAGGTGTCAGCAAGCATGACGGCAATGTTGCGTGAAATAAAATACTTGGATAAAATTGACATGGCTAAAAAGATGAAATGCTTTCTCAAATTTTTTTTCAGACAAATAAATCTCACCTCAATTTTGCAACATTTCAAGAATAGTGACAAGAGGATGAGGCATTTTGACAATTTGTTTATTTCTTCTGAAATTCTTACATCTCGTCCGAAATAAAATCCATACAAGTTATTCTAGTTCAATGCTATAGCAAAATAATGCTTTGGTTTATTATAGCATTGTGTGACAACAGCTTGGACTGTCACTTTGAATCAAAACTGCCTAAAAGAATTGATTATTGAATAGTTCCGTATTATTTGTCCTAGAGCAAAAACGCATTTCACAAACTTAAAGCTTTTTAATGTAATTTAGGTACCAAAAAACATCATCATTTATTGGAAATGTATCATTGCAAAAAAAGCCTTGGAAAGAGAAAGCATTCCGCACGATTCCTTAACTCAACATTTCCACTTGCTACAGAACTAAAATCGACCTCCAGCCTACATGAGTTTTGACTCAAGTCCCTTTCTACACATAGCCCTAAGCATTATTAGGCAACATGAACGAAGCTCTCTGCATGACAAAACTCACTTGTCAGGAGAAAGTCGGGACTGTCATTTGTACAAACAACAGAGATGAAAATGTGAAAGTCATTTGTACAGAAGATAAGCTGGTTGTTATTCTCTATATATGATTCCAATCATATCAATAGACAACAATATACTAGTAGTGCCCACCTGGTCATGTTCTCAACACCGGCTTTTGCAGCAGCACTTGGAGCAACAAATCCAGATCCTTTAAAAGTGTAGGTAGTTGTTATCGCTAGAAACGAAGCTCCTATGGACAAATGAAAGAGCAATTTTTGTTTTAAATTCATAATAAAAGAGATTGGAGCAAATACATCTACCATTTTTCATTGTGTCCAGTACACAGTTCACCCAGTTCAGGTCGAGTGATGTATGCATGGAACAAAGGGACAATGCATTAAAATATATAACTGAGTACTTGGGTATACAAACATAAGCACACTTGGGCATTGTATTAAGTAGTAAATGAAGATTTTGAGCGCGTAACAATAGAAATTAATCTAGAATATCTAATGTCAAAAAGAGATGAGAAATGTCAGAAGAGAGGAGATGTCAAAAAACATATTCTTTCAAGTGTTGATACGATACGAATGAAGTGCAAATAAAAAGAAGATAGACGAACCCACCTTGTTGAGCTTTAATAAGCCTTTTGCCAATATCTAAAGTAATATTAGCTGATCCGTTGAGAACAATATCAACGATTGTTTTCCACCCGTTTGGAGACAATCTCTCGGCTGGAGAGACAAAGTTTCCGGCAGCATTGTTGATAATGGCTGTAGGCAAACCGATGTCTTTTTCAATCTTGTCAATGACAGCTTTAACTGCTTCTGCATCTCTGACATCACAGCTTAAAGGGAGTACTTTGCCTCCGGTTTGAGACGAGAGTTCTTCTGCAGTCTTTTCTAAGACGCTTAGACGCCTTAAATGAACACATTAATTATTCAAAGATTTGATATATTATAATTTCATTGCCCCTGTAAATTAACCTTTGGATAAACTATGTTATTATTCTCTATGAATTGTTTTTGAAGAACTTAGTAAGACGGCGATAGTACTAAATGTGTAGAAAATAGACAATTTGGGTTAATTTACTATGGAAGTATAGTGTATTAGCATGAATGAATAAAAATTAGGGTCAATCCTGAGATAAATTTCTAAAAATCAATTAAAAATTGCAAAGACAGAACACGAGTTGGGAAGTTTTTATAATGACCTTCGCTTTTCAGCCCAAACACCTTAGAAAACTAAGATTTTTTGCATCTTACAAATTCTAATTATTATTACATTTGATCTATGCATTTGCCTTTGAAAAAGCTAGTCCGACTAATAAATTTACAATTTTTGAAAAGTCCTTGATAGCAAATGTGTCAAAAATGGAAATATTGTTTCATCAAGGTTGTTATTTGCAAATAAATAAGTTTTAAGCAAAAAAGCAAACTACTTTTTTTTAATGTGTTACAAGGTAAGATGATCTCAAGATAAGGATAGTGGATGTGACATTTTGAAGGAGTGCAAGGAACGTGCGTCTACGTCAGCATCCCCAATAACATCGGAGTGTTAATACACTGTTACTATATAATTCTGTAGTCTAAATATTTCTTTCAAGGTGAAAGTCAAAAAGTATTTCACTTTTACTTTTTTGCGATACAGGAAACAAAATTCATAAGTTGCAAGTTACAACTGTACACGAGTACAAGAGACGAAGTCAATGGAGTGTACAAGAGTCAAAGCCTTCATCTTTGAATTTGCATAACTGTCCTTGTCGTATGCTCATACGAATTCGATCATAAATATATGAATAATATGTGCATGGATTAAAAAGTACGATTACCAACCTTCCCAAAATAGCAACTGTTGCTCCAAGAGAAGATAACATCAAAGCCATTCCTTTCCCCAGGCCTAAAAACACAAGAAATAATCATTCATATCTAATTTTATGTTGTATAGTTGCATATTGCAAAGAAAGTCAAATGTGGGTGTGGCTTTTACGTAGTGATGAAGTTGATACATTAACCAAAATTGGTTACGGGCTTGGTTTCAATGGTTTCATTACGTTGTTTACTAAACGTCAAGGAAAACTTGAACGTGTGTGAAATCTAATCTAAAAAATGCCTGTTCCACTCATCGTTTTGATGTTTTTTGCATGACTTGTTTATTTGTGATCTCTAGCTATATAATTAATTAATCATGGACTTGGCTTATACATTGAAGGTAAATAAATCCCTAGTTAAGTTGTTTTCATGTTGTAAATCTTATTTACTGATGTTTTTATACAATTAAGAAGTTATCGTTCTGACGGAAAAAATTACACTTTGGACAGGGAATCCATGATAAGTCACATATGCATATGGCATTATAACACGTTATTTCTAACTAATTGTTCTGCTGAAATTGTTGTGTAAAACATTGGAACATGTCAGTGGGGGTCTATAGGAAGATGAAAGGGGTGTATCGAATATTAATAAACAAATAAACTTATATTTAACTGACCTGTTCCACCGCCTGTGATCAATGCAACCCTTCCAGCAAAAGCTCCTTTGGGAAGCATCGGAGTTTTCTTGACAGGGAAGAACTTTGACTGGGGCCGTGAGTTCTCGGAAGACATTTTCTCTGATTTCCTTTAATTGACAAACAGTTACTTAATCAGTACTTTCATACAATACAGTAGTGCAAGGAGATGGCAAAATTCATTAATTTCATATTTCATCAGTTTACAAAAAAAAGGTTCTTTCTTATCAAAGGCCAGCAAAATGTTGTGACCGTTTAATTTCTAAATTACGAAAATGCATAATAATTATGATTTTATGATTACAGAGATAATTATGTTGGCAGGTTGTTGTGGTGTGGACAAAGAATTAAGCTGAAAAAGTATGGAAATATTGAATTTTGAAGTTCGCCTTATCATTCACGTTTTATTTAGCTTGAAGGAATGCCAA
>JAQGAA010000607.1:0-20875 GCA_034696425.1 Isotoma viridis
AGCAAAGAAGACATTTATTTTAGTTAAGATTTGCATCCAAGATACATATACTACCACTACCACCAAAGTTAATAAAAAAAGCTTAGAAAAGATCAACATAAAAATGAATCCAGTCACCACCACATAATAATAACACTACTATTTCACAATATATCCCCAACAAGGTCCATCATCACACTATTCAATTCAATATTAACATGTAGTTTCAAGTATCTCAAATCTTATTAAGTAAGCTTTGCTAGATGTTCTTTTAGCACTTTTTACTATTATTATTATTATTATTATTATTATGCATACAAAAAGTTTTATATTTAAAGTCGGTAAAATAATGACGATGATGACGACGACAAGGATTAAATGGAATTTCTAATGCACAAGAAGAAGTAAACGAAGATATAATATTCGCATAATATGTATCCATCCATTTACTAACTAATACTACTTCTACTACTTTTAACTATCCAAGTAAGTGATTCGATTCATGATGGGTTTGCCTTCGCCTTGGTAATTTTGGCACATGCAAAATGATTACGAGAAGAAAACCATATGCACTCTTCTTGTCTCTCTCTGTCTTGTACTTTTTTTTAATACTATACAACTAAATAACTAATGCTTGCTGGCAATCCCTTTTCAAAAACACTCTTATAACTCTCATATTATCATCAGATCACTGTGTACATTACTACCACCACTACTGTAGCATCATCATCAGACCAACAGATCAGTTTTAGTTGAAAAAGTCAAGTTGAGTTAGTTGAAAGATTTCATTCTGCTACATTCTGTTCTGTGTATCATTATAATGTTATACAACAATACATTTTTTGAAAGATCAACAGGAAGAAATTTAATCTGTTTTATACGCGTTATAAAATTTATTCAAAAAATATAAAAAAATAATTGAGAAATCCAAGCCTTAATTCAGCACACACTCAAAGTGTATGAGTTCATACTGACACAAGTCTATTAAACTATTACCAAAGAGATCAAATTACTTTGAGCATTGGATTTATAACGATATCCAAAAAGGGTAAATTGAAAACAAGTGACCGCATTTATAATTCTAAGTTCTTGCCCTTATTTGCTTTTGACTTTTGTTATGTAAAAGTTTACACGAATAAAAATTCTTATTTTTTAATACAAATTTGTTCGGGGAAACAAAGAATGTATTAAGATAGCTTCTTTTTCTACGTATAGAAACTCTCTTCTGGTAGTTTTAATTTTTTTTTAAATTATCACAAATTACGTAATCCAGTTCGGCAAACCTTTAGTTCAACCACCAAGAGCTTTTTAAAAGTTGTCCAGCATTATAATAATATATGTATAAGATAATAGAAGATTCAAGTTCAGTTAATAAGTATATAGCTACACACGGAGAACAACACAAAAAGGGATAATTATCAATTCGCACATTTGGCTGTAGAAGTTTAAAAGGAATCTTTCTGAGGAATACAATATAAACCAATTTTTTTAGTGTTGAAGCAAAGACCGAAGAAAAAGCTCAAGCCAAAGGCATTTATTATGAAACCCTGCCCAAGAGTGAAGATGCATTGAAATAAGTGTTAAGAATAATATTACAATATACACTTAGTGATTACAATATAAAAGAACTTAAGGATAGATAAGACACATTACATGTTATTTATATTTTAAAATTGTATTGCAAAAATTCAATTATATACAGATATAGAGATATCTTATGACTTATATCTTTGAATAATTTATTCACACGAGCTGCTGGCATATCATATTAAATTGTTATGTTACATGTAGATTTAGCTTTAGAGTGTAAATGCCAACGTAATATACTGTAGTACATACACAACAGCTCCTCGCCTATTTATTATTGTTATTAACATCAATTTCACCTCGAGAGTCTCTTTTAAAAGCTCTTAAAGTCTTCACTAGTAATTGATTACATTATTATTATTAATATTAAATATTCATATTCTAACGAAGGTATTATTTTACCTTCTTAAGTATTTCTTAATATTCTCTGACGGCACAAATCTTCATTTCGCATCTTGTCTCAATGGTGGTGGCACAGCAGCAAAAGCAAGAAGATCAGCGACAACTTCATAAGCATTCCAATTCCTCCAACTCAAACAGTTCTCCTAATAATAAGCAATCTTCATCAATTTTTGTCTCTGTTGACCAAGGCAAGTTGGCTATTCGTGGAGCTTCATCATCCCCAACTACATCTGCATCTTCAACATCATCAGCATCACCGCAATCCCAAGGTTTATCCGAGGGATCAACAACAGTCACAACGGCAAGCAAACCAAGTAAATTATCCTTTCTCCGAAATCCAAGAAAGCTTTTCTCTTCATCAGGGAAAAGTAATAATCAAAGTGCAAGTGGTGGTAGTAGTAGCAGTGGGAATAACGGAAATAACATTGGGGGAAGAAATAGTGGTCGAGGGAATAAACCCGATGTGGAAATAAGAGCACTTTCTCCATCAAAACCAAAATCCCTTGAAGAGCTTATTGCAGCTGATAATGCAATTGCATCCGAAGATGGACATAATGTTCCTTTAGTTGGGATTGCAAATCAAACTAAAAGTGTATCAGAGCTGAATCTACGTACAACCAGTGGGGAAGTATTACCTTGTGGGGGGAAAGGAAGTGGGAGGAGAGGAAGCAGTAGTGGGGGTATTTTTATTGGAAATATTCACGACGAAGAGGAAGAAGAAGATCCTACTGCTGAGGCTGTTGTCTCAGTTCAAGAAGCTGTTGCTGCTATTGAAAGCTTAGGAAGTAAAAGTCCAACTTCACCATTGTCTTCTTCGACAAGGAGTCTTTTACCGGTTGCAGCAGGAACAGTGATTCCTAAGATTAATAACAAAATGGGAAATTCATGCTCGTATACTTTGAAGCATAATCTTCCTCATAATTTGCAAAACAATAATGGTAGCAACTCCATCAGTCCGACTAAAGAAAATGATCAACAGGTTAGACTTTTTTTACTTTCTTTTACTGCACATCTCAAACTATAATTATATCCCAAAAGTAGACTTCGATTAAATACAATGCATAATTATTATTATCTTGTAATCATTACTTAAAAATGTTTGAGGTAATAAATAGCAGGGTATGGTGAGACAAACTATATTAACAGCCAGTTGAACAAGTAAAATGGTTTTTATTACAATAAAAGTGTGCAATACACTGAAAAATTTCCCACTGCTTAATATTATCTATTTAAAAGTCAATAAAATTTATACATAGAGAATATTGAATTACAACTTATGAAGATGCTTTCAGGCTTACTGATCTCAAAAGGATAAAAGAAAGTAGTTTGAGTTTATAAAACAAAAGAATGTTACATATTAAAATAAGCTGCAAAAGCATGCGGTTTACTTTTTGCAAAACTCGATTCATTGTAACTAATAAAAGTGATACCAGACAGACGTAGACTTTAACTACTCAAAAATAAACATACCAATAGAGATACAAGTTTAATAATAATCAGCAAAGTAAAAAAGCCATAAATTATGCTTTAATTTTTACACTAGATACAAAAACAGTTTCAAATTTCAAACCATATCCTTACTTATTCCATCTAAGCATTTATAGTAAAAATCTCAACCCAGTACACATTCCCATTTTTGGTAAGAACGGTTTGACTTTAATGCAGATTTCAAATTTGATCGGTTTTTAAAAAGGTAATTTAATACTATATGCAAATTACAAAATTTGCATATAGCATGGAAACTAAAATTGCACTTTTACCAACATTAAAATCTAGAGTTGAGAATAAAACATGTATGAAACTCAACTGTTTCTTCTTATTTGCTGGACTTTGAAACAATGAAAGAATAGTAAAACTAATACAAAACCACAAGGTGCCAATAGCACACCCTAAAATGAGACAGCAGCAAGTCTTATACTATACTGAAGGTGAAAAGACATAGTGTACCCAAACAATCGTAAAAAAGTTAAAACTTGAGATAAGATCTGAACTTTTATGTCGATTGCCGACTGTGCAGATCTACAAACAAATTCTTAAAGAGATGACAAAATCTGATAGCATAGACATTTTTATTACAAAAAATGCAAGGCAGGAATATATTAAATATTATACTGTTTTTTCTCGTGGTCCGTCAATACACACTGTTGCACAGGCTTTGCTTTTTTTTATTATAAAAAAACTATTTATTAAAATTTATCTTACAAATTATATAATCATTATGTGAAATATTTCAAGAAAGAAATTAGGGATGAAGAGCCATAAAAAACTTCCTTGTAATTTTGCTTCAGGCTGAGAAATTAAATTCTTAGTGATGTTTATGCTTAGGTCATATTCTAGTTATAACCTTTGATATGACTTCTCACACTGAAGGGGATAGGTAGGATTTTTGAAATATGCATTTACTATACAGTTGCATTAGGTTGGGTCCGTTGGGTTCTATTGACTACCAATTACTATGGAGTACTAAAGTCTAAAATGATTGCTTGTTTGGATATTTATTCTCCTAAGATTTGATGTGACTTAACAGCTTATAATAATTAGTACTTCAAAATTCCAAATGCAACATTCCTGTAGATATTCAACTGTTAAAAAAGCAGGTCAAGGTAGTTAATGGAAAATTTTCTTTTAAATTTAAACTAAAATGAATACATTAAGAAAAATCATTTCATAAATTATAAATTACATGATGATCCTGTTGTCCCTGGGGAAGTATGTGTGTCACATGTGTGTTCACTTTTGAAGGGACTTTATAATTTTGACTTGTTCCATAATTACATAAATTGTTGGACATGATCATTTAAAGCTGTGTGCATGGTAGACTTATATGGAAATTGAAGTTTACTCTTTTGAGTGACAATTTGTATTTTGTTGTTTAAACGATTTTGCCAACATTAGAATAGTAAGTATTTGCTCTTTTTTGAAATTAAAACAAAATCAATCTCACTTCCCCTGGCAAAAAATTAGTTTGATTAATAATATTAAGTATTTCAGATTATTAAACCTGATTTTATTTCATAAAAATAGGATAGCTCTAATATCAAAACACTGTCGAAAAATTCATTACAATATAGCGATATTCACAAATTAAAGTTGATTATATCATTAAGATAGTGATTAATGTTCAAACCAGTTAATTCAAGTTTCAGTCACTTGCTAATCTTGTTAAACCTTCAAGATAGGCTTTAATGAATTCATTATTCCATATTTTATTCCATTTACTGTATCCATTGTTAAGTTTTATTAGGTTCGTAGTTATTCACTAATGAGAAGCTCTTGTCAGTATCATATCAATACTAAAAGCAATATACATAATAATAATACCACCCGGATGCGGATCCCACCTTTAAGAATGCTTTGCTTGACGTAGAAACGAAAAACAATTGTGCTCATGCATAAATTAAAGTTGCCTTATGAATTACGAGTTACGGATGTAACAAAACACTGGATGTTAAACAACTGGATCTTCCAGTATTGATTTTTATGCTTCGTTTACAAGCAATTCTTTCCCGTTTTAATATAAGGAGATAAAAAACCCCGAAAGTACCGACTGTAAAGACTAACATAAGATTTCCAGCTTTAGTAGCAACAAGTATCCCGGTAATTAAATTAAAAAGGATTAACATGCAATTTAATTAATACTTGTTCTTCTTCACAATAATAATAAAATTAAAATTACAATGGGATGATATCATAAGAAACATGTTCAATTCCCTTGCGCTGTTTTTTTTTTTAAAAAAAGCTACAAATACATAAGAATATACACAGGAGAATCTTTAAAGAAAACGAAATGAAGTTGTAAGAGTGTAATCGAATCACGAATTAATTACAATTTTCATGTCATATTAATCATTTCCTCGTGGCGTTTCAATTTCAATGATTGTGACTAAAGTAATTCCTTTTTAAATGAAATGATGATACCCATACTCACGCACGCATAAAAATATAATTAGACAGTACTTGCCAAACAACTTCATTTCAATAGCAAAAAAAAAACATTATATCGAAACTCTCACATAATAGACAAATGAATGAAGCTTTTAAAGAAGTTAAAGAAATCTGCTCATCATCCTTTTATTCTTTTTTCGTTCTATTTGGTTGTTCCTTGTAAATCAGTGATTGTGATTTGTACAAAGTTGTTTGCATTTAATAATCATACTTATTATTGTTAGACTAATGAGTTGGTATTTAAAATTATCAAACTCATTTATACGGAATTGTTTACCTGTGAATTATTTAGATTGATTTGGAGATGATTTTAAAGGTTAATAGCTTAGTATTGTATAATATTATGAGAAAGCAAGGAGAAAGACTTGTATCAAAAGCATGTAATTTTTTTCCTTGTTATTATTAGTAGTGGAATTTTTCAATCTTCAATAATTATTGCAAATAGCTTATTTGACCGGGTTTTCGTTTGTAAATATCTCTCTGTGACATTTGGAACTTGTGGGACCCGTTTGCAATGGTTTGGTTCATTAATCAATGCAATCTTCGTATTAACAATATTTTTTGAATTAATCTGATACATTGTAATATAAATTAGCTTTTACTTAAAGCGTGTTAAAAACTGTATTTCTAGTATATTATTGATCCGGATTGGAATTTAAATTAAATTGTCAGTAATATTAATTCCGTCTGACGATAACACACCATTTCCATCCATTTTAAATTAGAGTGTACTCCAAAAGTTGTCTCGTACTATATTTTCCCTATCGAAGGTTAGCGTTTTGAGCCTTTTTGTAATCAATTAGCTGCTAAATAGTTATACATTATAGAACTGTAATGCTTCCATGTACTATCCGAACATACAGACGGACTTTCATCTAGCCTTCTTTCTCTTGATGCCTCTAAATATTTAAATATTTGCCATAAGTGTCCTCACTTAAAATTTCATACGGACTTGTGTAGAAAACACGATAACAACAACTGCTATGCATAATTGGACTGATTAAATCCACGCTAATTGTTCATAAATCGGCTAATAATGTTAAATGGGTTCAACAAAACCCAAGCTAATATTCCATAAGACTTAGCCCAATAACTTGACTTAACGAAACAACTTAAGAGATTCCATCTAGCCTGAGTTAGTTAACTGAAGAGTATGAGTAGCTAAAAATCTAATCTGTCTACTCATTTGCAATGTGGATGGAGCATCATTGCCAACGCTAGGGTGATAATCGTTGTAATTTAATTCTATTCCATACTACTAATCTCAAAGCCATTATGTAATTTCATTTCTACTCAACACTTGTGTGGGTTATGCAATTCTTTTTCATTATCCCTTCAGACACAGACGAATGTTCATGTTCTACGGTTGACTCTCTGTTCATGATCATGTTCTAGTCATAATGAACTTTGCAAAATCTTGCATTCTACCCGGATCTGTATTTTACATAGTAAAAATATAAGTCAGTGTTTCAGTTGTATTAAAAAAAGTACACAGCTCTTTCTCATTTATTCTTTCGTTTTATCCTATTGTCTCGTTTGGATTAAAATTAAAAACAAGCGAACTTTAGCAAAGCAGCAGATTTTTTTATTTATTAAACTACATAAGAAAATAATTAAGAACTGATATAAAAATCAATAATTTCCTTAAAAATTAAACCAAAATTAGCAATTAATGAGAATAATATTGATAATGATGATTGAATAACACAATTGAATTGCAAGTGGTATATAAAGTTGTTGCTGTTTTCGAGATCCGGGAAGGCTCCACAATGTCTAGTTACTCCAGTTCTTTAGATTATATTCCAATTTCAACTGTTCCAATTCTCATGTTAAATGTACCTTACACACTTTGCATTGTGTGTGTACAACTGCAAAGGTCTCAGCTATACACATTATCTTACAGCTCAATCCGTATTTCTTTCTTGGTATTCACACAGACTTTCATTTTTTTATTTGTCCAGCATTTTTTATCCCATTTCCACAGTACAAATCCCAGCTACACTATAATCAAGTAGTAAATCCTTTCTAATAAAATGCTATGCAAAACGAAACTTGATTATTGTAAAATTGTATGCAATATATACAATATTAATAAATCCTATTGCTTGCTTTGCTAAAACTTTATTACAGCAAAACCGGCTCTTGTCTTTATGATAATAATAGTAATGATTATAATAAGCTTCGTATATAAAGAGAGGATTGAATTCAACTCCACATTATTATTATATACCATCTTCTGCAGAATAATATATACACGCAACACAAATACAAAAATACATATTGGTTTCCCTCAGGGACATTCATTTTATATTTTTCTATATATTTTACTATCCCGAGTTGATTTTTTATTTAAAAAATTGCACAAGGATTTACTTAAAATGATTTTAGGAATGCAAATTTGAACTCTGAACTAAACAAAATGCATGTATGAACCTATAAAAGTGATTCCAATTTCCAATGGGCAATCCATGGACTTGACCTTGTCTCATCATCATATAACCACTATGGACACTACAATTATACAGTGATTGTTCTCTTCGATCTTAAAATCTTATACACATATACATATATACTATAATGTACATTCTTAAGTTTTTATACAAAATCTCCCTTCCGTAGAACATTATCCTTTTGATATTACCTACAACCACAAGCAGCTTTGCTAATTTACCTCAAGTGAACGTTTTAAAGCTTAAAGCTAAGGTATGCGTGAATTTATTGCAAATTGTTAACTTACTTTTCCTACATTTTTATAAGAGCAGAGTGTGTGTGTGTAGCTGGATTATGACGATTTTACTTCTAAAGCCCATATAGATCGCATTCTTGCATGGAGATGGACATTACATGTTATTTTTGCTATACTGCTTAGAAACTAGCCATAAAGACTCGCTCTCCTAGTATATTATGTCGATTCTCATTTAGTGTTGTAAATGTTTTTTACTAACACGGCTTAAGGCAGGGTAACCAGTAAACTTGTAAAACTTAACTTGAAATTATAGTCTACTACTATACAGCCTAATGGTAACTAACTGGTGTGTGTGGTAAGTAAAGAGAGTGGTAACCAACTTTGCTTGGGGACGGATGAGTAGGATTTGCAATGGATTTAGTTTTTGCACAAAAAAAATATCTGCACATGTTCCTATATAATAATACCTCTACTCTCGAGCTCATCTCATCTTGTCTCCTATAATATAAAAGAAATACATGAGAATCAAATCCAGTAACCAGTTTAGACATATTATTGCTAGTCAGTAGTATGTACTAAATGTTTGCATGTATGCATATGGAGAGTTTAAATATTATGGATAATGTGTATCTATACCTTGAGATTAGTAGTGGCAGTAGTAGAGTTAGTTAGTAGTTAGTTTAGTTTAGTTATGAAATTCTGTGGTATTGCTGGATTTAACATGTTGGGTTATTATATGCTTCTCTTAAATGTAATAATGTATTTTTATTATATAATGTTAAAAAGCTTTTTAGCTTATGGTTTAAAAGCTGAATGGTTTTTTAGTATAGAGACCAGCAGAACTTTTGAGAGAGTATCCTCCTCATAATAATATTATTATTAACATATACATAAAAGCCGATTCATCTCTTTTTAGTTAACTAACTTCTCTCTGACGAACGAGACAGGAAAAAAATATTTTTGCATCTCTTCTCTTTTGCTTCAGTTTTAATCCATGTCAAATTTCAACTTTGTTTCTGTTTTTAGGGATTTTGAGAGTAGTTTTACAAACGGTTATTTTATAAGGCGTCAGTAGTGCGTGTTTGATAAATTTAGTTTATTTCAGTAAATTTGAAAATGTTTTTTAAAGTTTAATCGCTGGATTTGTTTCTTCTGAAATTTTTATGAAAGTTATTAAAGAAATTAGCACGTGGTCCGTCAGAAAATTGTTGAGTATATCTGGTGGTTCCTTGTTCTGGAGAGGATTTATTCTTTGGGGATTTTGATTTGTGCTTGTGTATCTTGTATTCATTGTGTTAATTGAAATAGCATTGAGTGCTTGAAGACTCTAATTGTGGTTAAAAATTAAATTGAAATTTCTGTGACTTGGCTTATGCGTTAAAATCGAATAATTACAATTTTCGAGTTATTTTCTTCAATACTACTTGTTGCTGTGGGTCAACCTTATCATACAAAATGATACCGATGAAAATTAGGCTGTTGTGCTTCTTGTGTTGCTAGCAGGATCGAGTTTATTGTTGAAATAGCCTGAAAACATTTAATTCAATGTTATACAAAACTAAAGGAGAAAAACTGAACAAAGTGAAATGCTTATGATCTGACCGAGCAGTGATTCTTGTTACGTTGTGTAATACTAACTTTGCAATTATTAAGTTTTTTAAAAGAACTTTGATCTACTTCCTAAATGCCAAATTAAATTTCCGATACTTTGGGTTCTTAAATATCAGTCACACGAACACGTTTATATATTTAAAGTGTATCTTTAATCAAAAGTTCATACAAATCACAGTTGTATACGCACTGTAATAAGAGACTTTCATAGTCAAACATAGGATTTTGAGACTAAGCCACGCTGTCTTCTTATATCAGAGATTCGTCTTCTGACATATTCTACTCTGGAAGCCGCAACTACCATGTGTCTATTCTATTTTATATTAAAGCCTAAAAAACTATAGTGGGTTGAATCAACTGGGTTGAGATTCTCTTTAGAGTTTGGCTTGTTTTTTTCATAAACCTAAATCAAAGCAAATAAAGTTGGACGGCTTTTTTAAAAAGTAAGATTTGGCTTTAGTTTAATTAAAACCGTGTCAGACCTCCGAAATATTCTGCCCTTGACCTTATTTTTTCAAAATTTGAGCTTTGATAAGTAGCGTTATATCCAGACACATTTAAATGTTATCATTTTCTTGCTTATCAATTACCTATACATGATAACAGAGGGAAAAGTAATCCAATTGTAGTCCTTGTAGTAAAGGATTGGATTAACCGAATTGAATATGATCCACCGGAGATTATATCAAAGGACTGAAGGAATTTTTACAATGACTAATCCTTCCTGGCCCACAATGATTAGGATTAGAGATACGAGATAGAGTTGAGAATTAAAATAATATAAATATCTATTTGTAAGAGATTAAAAGATAATTATACCACCTTCATGATTTTATGAATCATCCATTTCATCATCATTTCCATTTATCCTTTACGATTTAAAAATTTCCTACATTTGCTAAAATAAATCTCTACACCAAGCCAAAAAAACAATAAATTAACCGCAATAATACGATTGTCCCAAAGAAGCTTAAAAATACAATAGTATAAAAATATACAATTATAAAGTTAATAAAAGTTTGAAAGTTTAATAAAAATAATTTTTTCTCCAGGATTTTGAGCCGATTACAACAGAAGATTTATCAACATTGAATTCGCTTAACGCAACAACCAATCTTGCAAACGAACTAATGGTTCTCCATGCGAATAACAAGGTAAGAAAGCATTGCTAATTTATTTGTCTTTAAATTAATATTAATTTTAACTCAAGCCTATAGGATAAATTTTAATCATATATCTAGAGTTTATACACACATACAAATATGCATACACACTTAATACATTAACAAAGGTTAAGAGCCCCGTGACATTTATCATTTATCTGGTTTAAGTAGCTTGTAATTGAAACGTTGTTGTGTACAACAAGTTAATAATTATAAATAATATGTTAGTAGAAAAAGACACAGATAAGAAATTGTGAGAGTGAGACTATCAGAATCGTCTTTTCTTGATGATAGGAGAAAGCAGCTCTCAAAATCCTGCGGATAAACGTGACAGTTGTCACATTTAGTTAACTAAATGCAATCAAAAGGTCAAGATGAGACGCAGTAATCTTATTGAATATATTAAATATGTTTTTTGTATTATGCTGAATATTACATTTTTCTCGGTCAATTAAGTTATGTTGGTGGGACACGGTTGAGTAGTTTGTGTGGATGATGATGAACCACAATCCCGATTTATATATAAACTTGATAAAGGCAAATATTATTTTAATGATTGGAAATTTCATAAAGAGTTTTTTTTTTAAATAATATGGAACCGTCATAATGGTTTATTTTAAAGGGCGATAATGTATTTAATCAAATGAATTAATAAAGCCTATCATGCTTTTTATAAAGCTTCGGAATTTTTTGTAAAAAGGAATTGTTTACTCATTGTTTATGCTATTTGGAAGTTTAATTTTTAAATTAATAAAAAACCATTTAAAACCTTGCTCAAAATATCATTATTATTGTAATGAGCTTCCAAAAGTACTTAAATGTCTTGTCATAAAATATGACTTATATAACTAATAAATAATTACATTATTTGTTATTGAAAGCTATCTTCGCATTTATTATTTTACAATTATTAAGAGACAAGAGAGTCTTCATGTTTAAATGTAAAAAGGCTTGTACTCAAAGGTTGTTGAGTATTTACTAAAAATCAACCTTACTTTTTAATGTTTTTTCTTCGTTTACTAATGAAAAATGTAGAAAATGATGTTTTCTGCGTTGGATGAATGAATTCCTGTCTTTCTTGTTTTTAAAAGATAAATTCACTAACATGTAAAAGTATACAAAGGGAATTCCTGATATTATCCTGTATAATATATATATAGCCCGCATGGGTTGAGTTATTCTCTATTCTTTGTAGTAATTTCAGGCAATTTCAAGTCCTTTGTTAATTACATTCATTTATTAACAGTTGCTAACTAACAAACTACTTTAAGCTGCCTCTGCTATCAACCACCAACCATCAAATAATTGAAGGTGTGTGTAATTCGCACGTTTCTTGTCTTCTTCAATCAACTAACAAATTCTTAAGTCGAATATCATGATTTTCTTTATACAAAAAATGTACATTCAAGTAAGATGGATAAGCATGCATAATTGTTTCAATGACAGAAAGAGATAAATTGTACGGAAAATTTCAATTTATAAGTTAGTTGATTGGTAGAATATTTAGCGTACTTACTTACATACAAGTAAGAATTAAATCTCAACTAACTTTAAAGTTTCCACAGCAGTACCACCACGACCACTACCACTGCCGTCATGCTATGCCATAAGACATGAGTTAAACGATTTCGTCTTTAAATGACCTGTCAATGTCCTTGATCCCAGGTTGGTTTTGTATTATTAGAAGTTAAATTCTAATTTGGAATAGATGTATGGAATGCTGTTGCTTCTTCTCTTGCAAAAAATAGCAATTGGTCAATTAATAACTGTATATGTATGTCCTTAATTATTACAAGTCTGCGTCTGGTTGTAACAGTGAAGAGTCGGTAATAATAATCATTGATGATTTTTCATTTCATTCACGATGTGTGGGCTGTCCCATCAAGGGCTGGGCGGACTAATTGGCCAAAAGTGCATAAACAGGGTCAAGATGGAATTTGGAATTAAAATAATAACGAAAGGACAGACTACACCAGAGAATGTATCTTGTCTGGGCCTGAAAAATGTTATTAAATAATTACTATCCAAATCAACACTGACTGTTGAGTGCAGTTTTTAAATGAGTAGGTGAACTCTCTTTGTGACTGTGAATGAGTGAGTTAAAGCAATAAAAGTTAATTTATCAGACATGGTTCAGCTAACGCGTAGTTGTTGACTTAATTCCTTTTTGCAATTTATTTAAGATCTGACACTCATCAAAATTGACAATAAAGACAATAATTATATCGTCTTCATCTTCATATATGTCATGACTCATGAGGAAAGAAGCCGCTGAGAGGAAGACGTTTTTTAATGTCAACTTTTAGTATTATTGGAATATTTCATTTTAGTATCTAGTTTATGTCTGTCAAGAGAATACTTTATTTAATTAATGCATTTTGTCAGTTGATCCACATTTTATCAAATGACTGCCGACATCCACTGGAAGAATTGATTGATCTACTTTTGGTGTTTTTGTCGTGTCGGCATCTCACACCGTCACACCTCATGTCTTCTTATCCTTTCAGTGTACAAATTCTCTCTAATTCAAAAAGTCTGACTTATTTTAACTGCGATTAGGATATGGGGATGAAAAAATAAATAAATTTGTTTCCGAGCATCTGAACCCATTTGGGTATTACAAGTTACAATGTTTCATATCACACCATATACGTAATGAATGAGTCAATAACGAAACTGATTTGAAACATCACTGCTAATACGAAGAAACCAAACTTTTGAGTTAGAATCCTTTGAATCATGTCTTTTTAAGCTTGTGGAAATTTCTGGAAAGATCTTGTTCCTTGCAGAAATTTCTATTTGCATCATTACATACTGCATCTACCATTTATTCCTGTTGTTAGGTCGCATTTTTCACTTTAAAAGCCAAACACTTATCCTCGACTCTTCTATTCAACCAGATCCAAATCCAAATCTAATGAAAAACTGGTTATACACTTTACTTATAATAATAATATTATATTACCTTCTTGTATACTATAGACTCGAATGCTAAAATAAATTCATTCTCAAAGTTCGAAGTTTAAATGGAAATGGTATGTCGTCGTTATTGTTGCCTTTTGCATGTAGGCGTAAAGAGTTTGTAACATAAAGAAGGAAGAAGGAGTTGTTGTTTTTAAGATTGAGATTGTAAGAAAATAACACAATTTTTGGGTGTTTTGTACCAATAATCTTTGTGTGTATCAGAGATTCTAAGAAATCATTTTATTACTATTTACCATATTATTATTATTATCATTATTATTATTAGTATTGGATGAACTTCTATATCAAAGCTAAAACTAATCTTAACTTCTAAGTAAGTATGAACAACACTTTTACTAATAATCTTACAGACTGAGTGGGTTTTATTGCTCTTATTAGTCCATTTGTGGACATCTTAAAGGAAGACACTGTGTTAAGTCAGCACCTTCAAAGAACTCTAAATTGTGCATTCGTTTTCAGTACGTATGTACTGATACTGTGTGTAGTGTAGTATATGAGGATGATTGCATTATGACATGACACATACAAAGATTATTTGTAAGGTGATGATTTTATGATGATAACGTTCATGTTTGAATTACCATCTTGCACTTCCATATTTTTGCCTTTTGCAGACAATAAGTCTTCAATTTTTTTTTAATAATTCAAAATTCTTATTAAAAAAATTTATCTAGTACGAAAAAGAATAGAGTTTTACAAAATTATGATATTTTCAGTCATTTCTTGGAAATCAGGTAAATATTTTTCGAGGACTTTAGTAAAATCATATAGACATTTTTAAAGAAGAATGATCAACCCTAATCTGTGCGAATTTGAATTGCTTTTTAGCCTCTTGACGATATATTACATTCTTCGGTTCAAACTTTGACCTGAGAGTTTCGTACAATCACATAAATGTTGAAATCCATCTAATTTTAAAAAAATTTCAAAAACCATTATTCAAAAGGAACAAAGTAAATTCTGTTTAAAAAAATGCTACCTTTCGCTTGCTTTCACTCCATAATTGTCTATCTATAGATATGCAAACTGAACCCATAATGACATAAACCCCCATATAAAACTAATCAAACATTATTGGGTGTGTGTTTATCTGTTTACACATTACGTTGGTAGTTTTTAATCTGGTGCACAGCAGGTCATTTGTATTTCACACCCTACTTTTATCACTGCTTAAGTAATTACAATTATGCAGAATATAAAACCACGACAAGCTATTAGTTTTTTCATTTAGAGTTTTGACACTCCATAAAATAAAAATATTTTCCAAATCTTTCTTCCTTTCCTCTTATTTCTGTCCCACTCTCACCTTGACGTCTTGTTGCAAAACAGTATACACGCTTATTTACTTCTAATTTCCAATCCTACTTCAAATAAGCAAAATTCAGCTTTTCAAGATTAAATTAAATTTTTATTTTTTTTAATCCTCAAAATTAATAAAAATCTTATCTTAAATACCTGTCATGATTACTTTAAGTAAAATAATAAATAGAAAAATCTTGAAACCACAGAACAGTGACAAGTTAGTAATTTAAAAAAACAATTTCACTTAAGATATTAGACAAAACCAAGATTAAAAAAACGACATGGTTCGAATGTGTGGTTGGTGGCAAGTCGAAAATGTAAAAAAGAGCTGGAACTCCAAGGGAGGCCACTCAACTATAATAAAGATCCATTCAACCTATTTGCTGTCCATCAGTTTGTACCACCACCAACCACCATCATGTCATGACCTTAACAATTGTACGATTAATAAAGTAAAATAATAATACTAATCATCATGCAAGATCTAATACTATTAATTTCCAAGAAAAAACAAAAAAACTAATATTTCAAATTGCACTATTATTTACAACTAAATAGATGCTAAATACTTCTTTCTCTCTCTCTCTCTGATTGTTAACCTGTGTCATGTCAGTATTTAAGTGGATTTTGCATTCATTAAATTCTCCCTGGTGGTGTGTGTCTAGTTGTTGTTTTGTGCCATACTATATATGTCAGTCTAGTTCATCATGAGTCCACACTTTAACACTCTTGGCTTTATCAACTGTACATAGACTTTTAATTTTAATAAATATCCCGAAATGCTAACAAAAACGTGTGTTTGTGACTGCTGCTATATTATAAGCTAGTTATTTTAATTTGAAATAAAAAATTTTTTAAAAGATAATATCTATTCCGTCGTGGTCTGTTGAGTTGGTCACCTCTCTCTCTTAAGAGCTCATGCAGGCTGACATGATATAAGTAAGCGTGAACACAGCAGGTCTTTTTGATTCTGGTATTATTATATGACGATGATGATGATGATATTAATGTAAATTTCATATAAATTGTGTGCATATAATAGAATCTTAAGCTGAAAGCAATTTAGCCTTACCATAAAGTAACTAAAGGGTTAATAAAAAATTACTTAAAGAATAACTTTGAGAAATAGCATATAGATTGGATATTCAGTGAGGACACGGAGTGTGTAATTTAAATCCTTCTATCATCAACTTTAATCGTGGTGTCAGGTTTCATCAATTCAACTAATCTTTCTTGATCCATCCTCTATGATGATGATGATTTTGATGATAATATCTATCTGATGACGATACCTACAAAGATGGCATTCCCCGGTTGGGTAATCATAATAAAATATTTTAAGTTTTTAAAATAACTCTTCGCGTCGGTTCATTTTCAGAGTAAAGTCTTTTGGTGTCCATCCAAAATCATTATTATTATTATTACACACAAAAGATTATCCTATCATTAACTGTTGCACTATTTGGACTGCAGTTGGATATTAACTTTTTAGCAGTATTATATTTTACAAACTCATCTTATAATCTTACCCAAGCCGACCGTAATGATCAACTTGGGTTTGATTCCGAATGTTAGGTTAAATATTACTAAAAGGTGTATGGATGTGCATTTTACCCTGTTCTAAGAGAATATTAAACCCTGTCATTAGACTCATTCCACCCTTAAATTATATCTTGTATTTTTACCTAGAATTGGTTTTCAACTTGAATGTAAACACGATTGAATGTAATTTTGAATTAAATCATCATCTTTGAATTCGAGCATGAAATGCCGATTTTGAATTTGATAATGTGTGTGTGTATGTGATTCTATGTAGATTTGAATACAACTGTTGGTAACAATGCTCAAGGCAACAGGTAGTTGATTGCAACCTTTATCATTATATACTTATTTTTTACCTTTGATTTGTAACAGGTGATTGTAGTGAATTGATCATTTGTTGTTATTATTTGTTTACTGGATTTAAGAGGTGTATGATGAGGAGTATGGATGATGATGCATGGTTTATTTTGGCCATGCCTTCAAGCAATTACTCTTTCTTTTACCGTGATCCTTTTGGGTGTTATTACTATTATTATTATTATTGGATACATTATATTTATTTGAGTTTAAGTTCGTTTTTTCGATTCACGGTCACTTCGACGAAAAACCATTTCGGCGAAAAGTCAGAAATTCTGAAACCCATAGGTACATATGAAAAAAGCCAATTGGACGAAAACAATTTTTTTGAAGTAAGTCATTTGGGCGAAAGGATTAAAAATGTTAAAATCAGTAAGCAATCAGTCTTTATTTCAAAAATTTAACACAATGAACACTTATTTGTTATTTATCATCAACGAATCAATTTTTAACAAAACCCCTATTTTCACTGAACCGTTTCTGCTAATAATGGGAACGTAGACAGATGCCATGATGATGCAGCTATGAAAGAATTGATACTAAATATCATCGGCATGAATAGTGACTCACTATATGGGATCAAAGAAAGTCAAAGATGGGATGATATTACCATTACTATAAATATGATTAGAATATGTATTCTAATCATATCTATTTTACCTATTTTCGTTTTTGCATTTTTCGCCCAAATGACCTAACCTAAAAAAAAAGTTTTCGTCCAAATGACCATCAAATTTTCGCCGAAATTGTTTTTCGTCCAAGTGACCGGACACCGTTTTTTCTGTACAAATGATAATGCAATAGGGTTTTTGAATGTTTGCTGTTGATCTGGTGGATCACCCGAACCTTTCTTTGTAGATGTGAATATTGCTTTTAAGATCAGATGTAGACTTGCTAATTATAAGCGTTCTGAATGCCGCTTTTTGCTACGCTTAATGAAAATGTGAAAACCTTTATCTAAAAACTTAAAAAGTTTGCACCAATAACAATTGGTGCTAAACTTTTAAATTTTTTTAGTTTTAACTACCTACATCCTATATATCAGTTTGGGCCTTTAAAATATCCACAATTTGTGTTAACGACTTCAACTTCATTAGCAATGCCGTTGTGCCTGAAGGATAATTCAAAATTCAAAATATTAAAATTGAGCTGTCAGAATAATATTCGTGCAAATATTTTCCAAGGCAAAAGCAATAATAGCAATTTACAGAAGTCCGATAACACAAACTACAATCAATTTTACATGAAAGTCCTGAACCTCGAAATGATTTATAATGCAATTAATTTGCTGACATTTGTAAAGATAGAAACGCCAAACCTGACCGACAAAACTGTTTATAACAAAAATTTTTGACTTATTACACAACTTTCAGGGTAGCTCAACTCTGGTGGTAGTAAAAGTTTCATTGTTATTAAATAGATTATGTCGTTACCGTGCTTCTCAAATTAGAGCCCTATGGTACATTATTGTTTTAAGTTTCAGCCCTCCTCACAAGTTAGAATAAACTGGAGGGGGCTCTAATTCAAGATTTACAATATTTACGTTTTTGCATCCCCGTCTCTACATCATTACTGTGATAAAATAGCATTATTGTTGTGGATTTGAATACAATTATTTTCTAAAATGTTATTGTTGTGTGTATTTTTGGGGCGGATTTCATTTCAACTTCAGCTTGACCAGACAGACTAGACCAGGAGAAAGGGCGGAGTTGCTCTTTTCTAACAATAATAATAATCTCAGGGTCAGCAAAAAAAAGCAAAAGCCTCAAGTCAATCCATTCAGTATTAAATAAGTAAAAATGTTATAACACAAACACACGCATGCATAATACAAAATAATATTATCCAGAACAGACATAATATGGATTATGGATTGTATGTAATATGCTAAAAAGTCAAAGTGGCCATTATACAAAAGTCGAGTTCAACTCATTTTTTCTTTCTCTATCACACACACTCATCTCTTCTGATGATCATATTATGTGATGATGATGAGGGTGAACTGAACCTGACCAAAAAATACAACCTTAGGGCTAACTTTTATAAAACATCTTCAAAAATTACATTTTACCTCACCTCACGTAAAACCACACGTAAATCAAATATCGCATTGGTCAGAATTAAAAAATTAAACAAATCATTTTTTATTATTATTCTTTGAATAATGTTTCATGAGAAAAACGTGTGTATAGCTTTAATTACTCTATAAGAAAATGGATTTTGTGTTACCGTAAACTTTTAGTTATTATTGTTAGTTCTTAAAAATATTTGAAAATAGGATAAAATGTATTTACTAATGCTTTGACTCATTGTCATAAGTTTTACTCTCAGGATTAAGCAAAATGATTTCACGTAGAAAAATAAGATTGTACGAATAACTTGGTACAAAGTAAAAAAAATAATGTTAAGGCAAATAATGCAGAAATATCTATAAGAAAAGGAAGTAGGATTAGGATTATCTTGTCGCGAAATATTTAGTACTGGAATGGAACAACTGTAAAATGACTTTGGATTTTAGAAATGTCATCGTAAACTAGTCACTTTTTAACAGCCAACATTTCAAACTAAATTCATCCTATTCCATTCATTGATACAAAATACTATAGAGAGAAGACATGGGGAGCGAGACATATATATAATGCATTACAATTTGCATTTTCTCACTATCTTAAGAAATGTGTAACTGAATTTTGTTGGCCAAGAAGAGTATTAATGTCACAATTCAAGGCAGCATTACAGTACACAAGGATGTGGGCCTGTTCTCAGAATTTGTACACACAACACACTGGTTACTTTAGAAAAGCCTATGACAACTATAATTCTCTCTATGTGCAATTCAAGGTTTAAATCTTTAAAAGTAGGAGGTTCAGTGATTCTTGGTATACAAAGTGGTGTATTATTAATAGCTAAGATAAGATTATTGTTAGTTATTTAGTTTTTTATGTGAATGATTAGTAATTCAAAATTTCAGGAATTGGGATATTTGCGAAAGGAAAGGTAAAAAAATAGAGGCTAATGCATTTTTGAGGAGAATGAATGGAAATGACGTGATGCTCTTATCTGAGTTTAAAAATTGCATCAATATTTGCGTCACTTTTTTGTCCTTAAAATAATCCACTTGACTTTTGCTTGCATAAAAATTATACCAAAGTTGCATTTATTGTGTACCGAAATGCAAAAGGTGTGTATATGCATACTTATGAGGAAAAATGACTGTGGTATATCGTGGGTGAGGTTAACATTTGCATAAGAGAAAACAACATAAATGCATAGGATTTGAATGGTATTGATAGTAGATTGAATTGAGAGGTGGGAT
>JAQGAA010000608.1:0-20862 GCA_034696425.1 Isotoma viridis
GAAATGCCTTTTTCTCAGAGTCGATAGTCTCAGAAGAGTCAAAGCTTTTCTCCAATCGAGAAATAGATATTAAATCCTTTCTTAAACTTTTAGAAATTTTGCAAACAAAGTCAGAGGAAGGAACTAGCAGATAGAAGTTTAAGGTTTTTGTTGAAAGCATCTGTCCATCTTTGCCTTAATTATAACTTCAGTCCTAAAAGCATCGAGATTTATGACTCCTTTACTCCCATTGTGTACACAAACGCCCATATACACAAACCAAAAATGGAATAAACTTCTTGAACTGAAACTTATTCAAAGACAAATATACCTACATGCCCTAGACAATATTCTACTCTTTGTTCTTTAAAGTTGAATTTCTGGCAAAAGTGTTGAATAGGAGGGTTAACGACATTACTAAGGCGGTACTTTGCTATTTTATTATTGACTATTATTTTGAAGACCTGACCTGCTGCGTGCCTTTGATATTATTATTATTTTGTTTTTATTAATCAATCATTTCACACCGCTGTATAGGCCAGGTATGCACGAGCTAAGCAGTACCATCAGCATCATCATCAGGTCAATACATTTAATCTACCAATATACATTTATTAACAATCGCTCTAAAAAGTTGAGCAACATCAAAGACCTAAATACTGATCTTGCCAACTAATAAACTTGTACTTCTTCATGCATGCATTATTATTCGGAGCAACTCAACCAAAGTTAATTAGGAGTCATTGGATTGGAAATAATGGAATTGAACAGTGTGTCTAGTATGTTTCTAGTAACGTGTTATCCCAATTCGCAAGTCGAAAATGGAAAAACGCACAGAGAAGGTATATAGGTTCTTTTATATATTAGCTTGATAGTTTTTACATTGAACATAGCTAAAAGTTAAAAAGTAAAAGAAATGTACATTATAAAGATAAGACTCTACTGCAGACTAACATAATGAAATTGAATTGCCACCTTGGATGTCTGTGATCAGTACTTGTCTTGACTCTCTTGACCACACCTCTAATTATCTTGATTATTAGTTCGATACCCTCAGAATCGCATCATTCGAATGGTACTAGTACATACTTGGATTTGTAAATTTACAACAACTATTCATTTTTAAATTATAAATGCTAAGCGGACTACATATTGTTTTTGCAGACAAGATTGTAAATTATTATGTTGTAGTAGAAGCAATATAATGCTGACTTTAAATTACATTTTTATAGTTGAATTTCACAAGGAAGAAATGATATATATCTGCGGCGTGGAAAGTAAATGAGTTCTTTAATTTTATACCGTTAGAAATCTATCAAAAAAATATTGAAAACTTCAGTAATAATTTCATCAAAGTGAACATTAAAGACCTCTAATTTTCAATTAAATATTACTAACTTAATGACTTAGATATAAACTAAAGCCATGGGCTAAAATGCACTAAGGTGGGTGCTTTGCTTTAGGTGTTGATGGGCTTTTGGTGTTGGGAAATCACTTTAGCACAAGTCAGACCAGAGAAGAGTATAAGTTTCTTGACAGCATGAAATTGGCCAGCAAGGCGTTTTTCATAATGATGACATGTCAAGACACGGTATTGAATTCGAATTAATTCAGATTGACTATTACTCATTCATTTGTAACTCAGCTATAGTCATCTTCATTCAGTAAACATGTATGAGTTTCCAAACAAATATGTATATAGTGCAATCTAATGCATATTGCAAGGGCTATTGATTTCCAATAGGTCACCGATTCACATATTTACTACATATCCTTTTCAACACTCATTTCTTTACTTTATTATATCATTTTTCATACAAAAATGCAACTATGAACTAGAACAATACCAATCAATACCCGAATTCAACATTCTATTCCTTTTTAGCTTTAAGCTTTGTTGGTGATTGTCAATTTTCGTTTTCTTTCGATGTCAACCAATAACTCAACAATGCATTTCCTTACCTTTTTTTTTACTTCTCTTGACATTTATGTTATTATGACACACAGACAGGTCGTGATGATACAACGAATGACGTTTTTATTGTATCACAAATTCGTTTTTGTGAGCTAATGTTCTTTTATACCTTGGAAAAAGTACTTTCTATCACCAAGGGCTTTTCCCTTTTTTGGCAGATAAATCTACAGAAACGCCAATTGGATAGGATTGAATTGGGTTCATTGAATGAATGACATTGGTACCGGTGCATTATTATTGGCAATATACCTTTTGAGTTGGATTATTTCTTAACTTCAGTTTTTACTGAGCTTGTTTGCTAGCACGTGCATGTCCTTCGTTTTCGTCATTTTCTTCCACTCACGCTCTTTAGTTTAATTGAAGATGAGTGAAGTTGTAATGAAAACTTGCAATGGATTGTTATAAATATGTTTAAGATTCGTTTCTAAAATTGGCATACGTCTAATAAATGGTTTGAATGCCCAAGGTTCAAAGGATATACATTTAGCACATAGTGGCTACATACATCCATCACAACATATCTGAAATGTTACACGTGGGTATTGTACAATTCAAGTTTACAATTTATCCATATTTTCCAATAATTTTACATATAAAAGTATTACTCATTTCCTTTTATGGGTTATGTTACATTTATATACCATCAATAACTTAAAAACCCGGAGCTTTCATCATAAATAAATAATTATATTGTTTTGCGAGCTTCATTTAACAAGATTCGATCAATTTCATTCCAAATATTACAAAATTCATAATACCTCTCCACATATATCATTGTCAGTTTCATATAATCACCTTCAAGTATTGCTTATGACAGTCGGCTTCATTGTAGAATTAATGCAAAATTAATCTCCGTTCGATTTTGCATGAATGTGAGTCTGTGAGTATGTAACCGAAGGCTACTAAACTAGTAAAGCACGAATGTTTACTCTTTACACAGCCCAAAGCCGAAAATAATAGCCAAGCCAAATCAAGTAAGTTAGTAACCATGCAATGTCACAAACTTGCAAATTTCTCAAAGTTTACAAATATTCAAAGAACTTGGGCATTTGTGTTGACAGTTTCTGCAAAACGATAGAAAGAACACCATATATACCAGAAAACGTCAAGAAAGTTTTGTTGGCAAGAATACTGAACATTGGATTCAGTGACTAGCGAGACTAGTCCAAAGTGACACTACTTTGCCCCCTTTTGTGCAATCTGTTTGCCTTGTGTACAATATTGAGTCTGACACAAGGAGTGAACTTCACTTAATATTTATCAGGTCTTGTGTGACGGTTTTTAGAATTTGTTGAATTGGCATTTTTAGATTTTTTTTCTTCAAAATTTTAGACCTTAGATATTGTACACTGTACAAGCATATAATAATGGAAGTAAGTTTGCCTTCTTATCTTTAGTTGGATGGAAACAGAGTATATGAAAATGTAAGTAAAAATTCCATATAAATAAAAATATTTACTGCCTTTAGACTTAAAAAACTAGGTGTTTTTTTATTGAATGTCTTCAGTTACTAGTGTCACTTACAACTGACAGAATGAGTGATATTATTTTTTTTAAATAGTAACAGTTAGTTTTTGATACGTTGGTCGGTTACTTTTCTTGACACATAAAAGGTGAGAAAATGACAAAAAAATATTATGAAATGAAGTACGTGTGTGCGATGTGCCTGATGTGATATGAGATGACATTTATTGCTTGAGGAAAAAAATATAGGGCGTATATATGCATACAAGCTAAAAAAACAGGTTGGAAGTTTTTGAATAATTCACTCCATATGTAAGCAATAAGTGATGATGTTCTAGATAGTTGAGAATTACATTTTAGCCAAGGGTGTGATGATGGTTTGAAACAAAAGTTTTCATATAAATTAGAGGAAAAGTATCCCATCGATTAAATCGCAACCCATACAAAAAGTTATTTGGAGCTTGCAAGGTTACATGAAAAATGTTTTATACTATGAGATTGAACTGCTCGAAAATGAAACCAGATTAGTCACGATAACCAAAATCCACTAATTTGGGTTAGGCTTACGAATTCAATTTATCTAAAAAGTAATTGCATCGTTAGAACTTTGCACGAAATAAAAACAGTTTTTGACATAAAGTTCCCCTTACTGGGTTTCATTCTGCATGACTTTGCATTTGAGAGTGGTTTCTCCCGTTGTTTATATTTGATTGACGACCGTGAAGAGTTGGATTATTAGATCTGTTTCTGTCTTCTTCAATCTTGTTCAATTGAATGCACAAAGAAACGACAACTAGGAATGCAGCCAACCGTTAATTTAACTTCCAGGTATATATAAAGCCCTTCTTTAAGTGGAATCTAAAAAGATCTAACGATTCATCCCGTGATGAGAACTCTTTACTTCTCCATTCTAAACTTCGAAAAGACCCGAACAACAAAGATCTATCCAACTTCATATGTCTTTTTGGTGTACATGTGAGGTTTATGACATTTTAAGTGAACATGTAATGTGTGGGATTTACTCTACCTTAAAAAAGAAGTCCTAGAGTTGAATTGCACCATTATCTAGGATCAGGTTGTTTAATATTTCATTATAAATGTAACAGACGCAGTAGGATGGGAGAGATGAAAGATTTCTAAAATTATCTAATCGAACGTAGGAGAAAATTTTATTTCATTTACAATAAATACAAAGTTAATCTGAGATTTCTACAAATTTCCCACATCTTTCTTTATTTAAAGGAAATTGAGTAGGTGTGGTGTAAAAAGGCTAGGCTAATCAATAATTGAATTCTGATCCTGTTCAGTAAGCCCATTTATTTAGAAGATAAAGCGGCGCTTCGTGATTTTATTGTAACTGTTCTTGTTACTATTCAGGTTTCCAAAAATTTTGTTATTTACTTCGTTCATATTCATACAAATTGTTACTTCATCCTCATCATCATCATTATGATTTGTTTTTAGATAAGATTAACTTTAGCTATTTTACGGTTTAGTATTAAATAAAGGAATGAGTGAGTGGGCATGTGTATCCCAAACTACTCATTTAATCTTCAGTGATTGAACATAAGTATATAAAAAAACTTAACGATGATGCGATGGGTGGGTTCGAATTGCAAAATTTGCAATTTGCAATTTACAAATACCTCTAATAATCCATTAATGCATGGATGGTTGGAAAAGTTTACCAGTTGAGTTAAAACCTAGAAGGCATTTCAAATTCCAATCTATTCCAAAGTATTTAGGTTGTCCGCAAAATTATAATCATTCGCTGAAACTGTGATGAAAGATTGATTCGTGTTTTTGGGCAATCCTGAGGAATTCTAACTGGTTCTTATCTCTAAAGAATCCTTGGTATTAGACAGGATAATAAATGGCTATGAATCATGTATGAATATTGATGAGTGATCTATGGTTTAAAAAATTAAAACCCATACGAATTCTATATTCTTCTTGATTTACTAACATCACGACAGCCAGAATAAATAGGTTAGAGCTTTTGATTACTATGTATGCGAAAGGTAATACACCAACATGTGGAATAATATGATAAGTCAAATCCTTTTAGCCTTTCGTGAATCATAAATCTAAAAACCTTGCCATTTTCATAAGAACATTACAGTATTAAATTAAATGTGCGAGTTGCAACTTTTTTACTAAATGGTGAATGTCTATTGGGACTATTTCTAATTATCATATTTGAACAGTCATTAATTAAATTTATAAGGGTGTAAATCACATTTTACCCTTGGAACTTGTACTAAACGGAGCTTCTGTGTTTGTTTGTCAAACATGTATCTTCTAGGTGGTAGGTAGAGAAGTAAGATTTTCTCTTGTTTCAAGTTAGATTTATTGAAACAGACACTTACCTTCACTGCTTTGACTTTTTGGAAATATATTATAATATTGTTTATGATAGATTAGCAAAGACCAAGTAGACAACTATACCTAGACAGCTATTGTTTGTTTTTTAGGAAGGGCATTGGACCAAAGAAGTTTGCGAAAGATTTTACTTATTAATTTTGAAAAAAAACTTCTTTTTAAAAAAGTAATTGAAGTTCATTATTGCAGTGAATTTTGCTCACAGTTAGAAGCCCAGCAAAATTCGCAGAATTGTATAGTAGGTTACGATCATCACGTATGGTTGAAGTTACCCCTTCAAGTAATTGCTATAGGGTCCGTTTAAAGATTTCCATCGGACAATTGCTTCTTTCCTTTACAAAATGGTTTATTTGAATGAATTTTAGTTTTTGAGCCTGTCTTAAAAACACATCTGTAAAGAATGAATATTATTCTTCAACGTTTTTTAGTTTAACTTCATACTGTCATGTTTTGAATTGTTACTTCACCTTCAGTTGAAAACCTTAAGAGTATGAAAATTGGCAATGGATGTAAAAGCTGTGCAAAAAACTTGAAGCTGACAAAAACACCATAATTCCTTTATTTCCTACATTTTATCAAGAGCAAAAACGATAAAGCGTGTCAAATCCGAGACAACTGTAGATTTTCCATTCTCTTATAAGAAACCAGACCGACATATCTTTCATGATGATTGATACCAAAAGAAATGAACACATCCAAAAATCCTTCACTTCCTTTCTGATACATCGTTTATCAATGTAGATAAACATACCATCAGAAACATGGCATTTCCATCAGAAACACTCCAGTTTCTAGTTAATGTTCCTAACTACAATAGTACAATGTTTTCACAGAACTTGACGTTTGAAACTTTCACCAGCTTATAGGTCTGTTCTGTATTAGAAGACTGCTGATTTGCTCCGAGAATATAACTAACTAGTATTCCTAGGAATAGGATAGACATACGACGTACACTTACTTAGAATCCAGTATAAAAATATAGTTTTCACCTGCATCCTTAAAATGACACTGAGAATTCAGATGCAAGCAGCAGTATTAATGCCATACTAAAAAAAGATAAAAGCATCTTTTAATATAAATCTAGGGAAGATAAAAAAGTCCCAGGGAAACCTTGACGTGGGTGTGAGTGAAATAAAAAAATAAAATGTCTAAAAAGGTGGAAGAATCTTGGCATGGTGAAAAAAGACGTGCGAGAGATGAAAATAATGAAAGTGACTTTTCTCTATAAAGCTTATACGATTTTGCTTGAATGCCAAATTTGAAATTTTGTTACCCTTGAATGCGATCTGATCAAATATGTTACACTGTTACAGTTTGAGGAAAAGCTTTGAAAGTTGCCCTTAGTTTTTCCCATATTTTAAATCAATTCTACCTCCTGGAGACCTTTTTCTTGGGTAGTTTCATGATACTTTAAGTAACGCTACTCATGAAAATCTTTGTTTTTATGGAAAAGATGGATACGGAGGATTTAACTTTTCAGAATTGTCTTTCCCTTTATCTAACTCATATATTCGTAACACTAACGCCTCACCTAAAGTAATACACAAATCGATTTCCTAGAAGATAGTATCTGGTTAGTAGGTCGTCTCCAGGATTATTCTGCCGATAGAATAAAAACAGTTATCAAGGGAAAAAAAGTAAAATTGGAATGAAAAATCTCAATGTCAGCATAAACAACGTTATATTAATAGGTATATAGTTCTATCCTATCTGAAACAGCCCTCGAATCTAGAGTCGTTAACCATGCAAAATTTCTAGTTTGGGTTATTTCCAGTATCTTTTGTTTAGTTGTTTACCTAGCTTCGAGGCAAAAAGCCCAATCGACATTTTAGTTGGGCTGCTTAAAAATTCTGCCTACAAGCAAGGTTTTGGAGAAAATTACTAGTCATTTCCGAAAACTCTTTATAACGAGGTTTGCATAAAGTTATCTATTAGTATGAGACTTTCAATGGGGTTTACACCAGCTTACCAAACTCGGAGTAACTAAACTGAAAGAGGAACTAGAAACTCTACTCTGTCACAGTTGATTTATTCTCCATTTAGATGCAAATCTGTCGCAGTGGGATTGCAACTTTTCTATTTCAAAGAAAATTGCTAGATTCTATGGGATCGTTTTGACACGCTTAACCTTGCTGGCCTTACTAAACGTACAATTACTTTGTTTACTTGGCTTGTTGGCTTTTGATATCAGGAAAAAAGCCCTGTATTTAGCATTTCGTTTAGGAATGGGCTTTCTAAATATATATCATTTGTATTTACTAGTTCATCCAAACAAAAGAAAACACTTTGCATTTATTTTCATTTATTTATATAACAACCCAATAAGTATCATGTCCAACTTGGTATTCTCATTATTTCTACAAAAATTTATAACTCTCATCTTTAATCTTGGCATTTTTACCGAAATAATAAATAATTGTATTCGTTTGTTTTATTTCAGGTGGATGATTATGGTTTACAAGCCTAACTATTTCCAAACTGGCAAGTTGACATTTTACAAGAACCAAATTTTTTCAAGAAGGGACAACAATGACTTGTTTTGTGTGTACATTACACTCGAATACATCTCATCCATTAGTTTTATTACCGTTATAATAATCCCTTTTTGTCAAACATTGAACATGTGAAAGACACTATCAAGATCTCGCACAAACACCGTGAGTCTTTTACCAATAAAACTCACAGTCACAGTGTAATAACCAGTTAGCCAGTTGGAATTTAGTGAGTGTATTTGCAAAGTGACAAAAGTGTGCGTGGGAACGTGCCTCACTTTTGTTTGCTGCTAATAAGTTTTATCACATCAAAACTCTTGTTAAAGAACTGGGAGACTGTGAACATTACCCATACTACTACAAGACTGGCTATAATGTAATTACATGATAATCCCACATGGAACTAAGCAGAAACGGATTATTTGCCTGTGCAAACTCCCTACCAATCTTAGAGCATTTTGATTAATCTAATATAACGCTTAGTTGATTACCAAATATGCTATATGGTGAGATAATTTAATATAAACTCTCCAATTTATACCACTAGAGCACTAGTCTCCGAAAGACTTTATCCATCGTAGGATCGAAATGAGCATTTTCGTCCTTCTGCATTTGAAAGCTGGATTTACGAATACCTATTTATACTTATGGTTAGGATAACTAACCTTAGTCCATAATATACATATCACTATCACTCCAACCAATCCGATTTTTTGTAAAGTTAGATAGACATTTCAGGGTATGCAATATCTGTCTGGAATAAAATCCGCAGTAAATGACATCGCTCGAAATTTTTCCGTAAGCCATCACAATAAATGGAGAAAGTCAAGAAAGGATTCAAGTAATCAGGAAGATAACAATAAGGAAAATTTACATAGTGTCACCACTACCAATTCTAGTTTTCCTTTATCATTACTAAATTCTCTGAGGGCTAAAAAGGGGCTAAAAGAATATAAAAACTCAATAGGCGTAGGAGACTTTTTACAGAGTTCTGAATCAGGTCTGAAGTCGACAACAACAACTTCAAGAGGTGACAACGAGGACGTTATAAAACATTATTCTCCACCTAAACTCTTATTCGAAGTACGACGTCGTGGCCATCCTGAAAGGCAAACTGAAAGCGAAACTTCCCCGGAAGTTGAAGGACCCAGAAGTACAAGTACGAAGAGAGAAGACAGAGTATTGGAAAAGACAACTTTAGTCAAGAGCTTTAGTAAAAATCTTGACAAGAAGGGAGAAAATACCCGGGACTCTGAGACTCCGATTATCAGTTACAGTTCAGGAGGCTCTGGGGAAGGTAGTAGTATTAAGAGTAGTACATTGGGACTTGTTTGCAGTGATTGTGGTGGCAGTACTTCTGGTGGTGACTATACTAATTCAACATCATCATCTTCTTCCGGTTTTTTTGCTAGACACGAAAGACACAGTGATATTGAAGAAGCTGATACTTCTACTGTTAATCATCCAAGGAAGTCGGTGCTATCGGGCTTTAGGATCTCCAAGGCATTTGAAATCTTACTACCACCTTTATCCCCGTCACACATAGCATCTTCTATAAAAGGAAAAATGGACCACGAAGACTTAATCGCTGAGCTTCCTCAGATTGAGAAGCTTAGCAATCAAGAAAGACTTCGATTGGCTCATAAAAGGAGAATGATTCAGTTGAAAAAGTTCCAGCAGTACGATAAGGAAATCGCTTCCAGGAAACATAAAATGGGAGGGAGCGATTTGAGAAAATCGGGTGGCAAGGGTTTATCCAGCAATGGAAAACCGGGTGGAAAAAGGATAAAATTCCGAAATAGCATCATGCTTCTTGAAGCTGCGGGTAGAAATGATGTTGATGAAGGTATATCTTTAAAATATAATAAAATTCGCATGTTCTTCTGCTCTAAGCTTTTCTTTACTTGAAAATAACCAAAATCTTAAAATCTTTTGTCTTTTTGTAAAAGCTTAAAATTCATTTGTGAATGAACTTCAGCCTAGATAAGTGTTTCACAAGTGTAAGCATATAAATACTATTGCATATTGTAAAAGTCCATATTTAAGTACTTGACGGTATGGTTTGTGGTTATACTATTTTAGGAAGGCAAGGGTTCTCTTGTGAATGAATGAAATATTTCTCTCCGATAAAAATAACTACACACTCATGCTTATATTTAAGCTCTCAAGAATTCTAGACGCATATAAGATAAAGGCTTACATGTAATACATGTCGTACTAGATTTTACAGATACGTCTTTTATTGCAATGAGGTATACGTAAATTCCCAAAGGAATATTTAACCTTGTTAAAAAACTTGGATCTCTATAAGAGGTATGAAAACATGAATATAACATCTAGAATAATTAGCTTACAAGCCCACGAGAGAATAAATTCCGAAGATATTCTATAGGGAATTCATGAGATTACATGAAACAAGTATTGGGGTTGAGGACATATATGCCCTACTTTGTTGAGTTTTACATTCGCGTAAAATAATTTTGAATATATCAAAAATGGAACTAGTCTTTACTTATAAATTATATATTAGATATGGGGATTGATCCCTACTGTGGCCCAAAAAGTTTTCAAATCACATTTCAACGAAACCAGGCTATTAGCCAATATTCCAAGATTTATGAGAATCCTAGCGATGAAAATTCTCAAAAGTCTTCGGGTAACAACCTAGTACCTAGTCCATTAGTATTTTATTGCTGATGATCGTTATAACTTTTAGTTTGCATATAAAGAAAGTCTTTGTAGAAATAATGAAGTAACAAAAATCCATATTATTTGAAATGGGAGTCTTATTCCATTACAAATTATACAAACTTCAGTTTTATTCAGTACTAATTCAATACAAAGATGCTTTACAAATATTTTTTTTTCTTTGTAGAGTTTAAATCATATCTAGAGTTCTGGAGAAATTATTACTTCTTAACATGAAGTATTCCCATAATCATTCAAAAGTACAACGAAAGCTGTAAGAGAAATGTTTTTTTTGCAGAAAATGAAATCTCATAAACTTTGAATCTTCTTGGGAAAAGCACAACAGTATGAGTAGCAAAACTCTGGTATATATGAAAGCAGTGGCAATTTATAAAGATATAATGGCTATTAATACTTTCTCTTGAAAACTTTCTATAATACTGCTCTTTTTATCTAAACTATTTTTTAAGATGACTTTTTTCTTGCGAACTCTCATGGGAAATGGCAATATTGTAATAAATCTCATCATTCAACCAACCATAACTCCACTAGTTACTACAACATTGCACAATATGATGTTACAGTAAGATTGATAGAAGCATAAAACTGCTACTTTAGAGCCCATAATAAGCTTCTTTCTCTTTTCATCTCTAAAATATTTTTTTCATCACTGCCCATCAACCCATCTCATATCACATCCAATATTGGAATTTCTTTACAAAAGATGAACACATTATTATTAGTGTTGGAGATTCATTTTGAATGAAATGTGAAGGGAGGAGTACATGTAATTTGTGACATGAAATTTCCTTCACATGCCTCTTGTATGTCAGACCAAAATTGGTTTTTTCCTCATTTTTGGTCAGGCAAGGGTAGAAATAAAGACGTTTATTGCATGAATGATTTTCTAGAAAAATTCTAGATTTAACGTTTCATTTGCACCCGGCAGAGAAAGAGATATAGAAGTGATTGATGGAGAACGGTAGTTGAAGTTGAATGAAATAGTTATGCCATGCACAGTTGTTCGGTTTGTGGTTGGTACCATGTTTTTAGTCCCTTGCGACTCGTAAAATGTATGTCGAAGGTGAGGGAATGAGTGAGTTGTACATTGTACATTGAGAAAAGTTATTAGCCAGCACCACACACTTTAGGAGTGTTTGGTTCTTTGACCTAGAAATTTGAGGCCTCATATACATATTTAGAGAGCTTAAACTGCTTCATTAATATGTCGTCGCTATATAACTTCGATGAGAGATCATAATTTCCGGTATTCTCGGAAGCTTTCATCATACCCGACTAGAATAAAAGGCCAGAGAGCTAACTTTTGTACTTAACTTTCACTTAGATGATTGGCGTGAATTAGCCAACTTTAGATATTTTATAATACAATTATATCAAAACTACTTTCACTCAGTAGAAAGCAAGTGGGCAAAACCTTTAGTATGTATTTTTCATACAAGGTGTACCCAAGGTATGATGAAAGATTTCTTTGTAATTAAATTGCATTATGCCCAATGCACAATGATTCTGCAAAAGTAAGAATGGCTATATTGAACTCTGTGGCGATCGTTAAGGATGTTGATGTATCCTGTTCCATGTGGATATTATATACGATTTAACAATGCTACTTATGTCTGTGTAACTACTTGGGCCTGTGTCTTTATTTCTTTCTTTTTACTTACTAAGAGTATTTTTTATGGGGGATTAAGTTTCCTCAAGCCTTTTCTGCTTAAAAAAGTATTCCTTTTGTTCAAGTATGAAGAGTGATTTTTTCTTGTCTTTTTTTCTATTTTTAGTACGGAAGTTATTGAGTTCGGGTGTCTCCCCTGATGTTTGCAATGAAGATGGTCTCACCGCTCTACACCAGGTTAGTTATGAAGCTAAAAGTTAACCTTTTTTATCCTTAAAAGAAGAGTTACAAATAATTTCTGCTGAAACAACATTGGGATGAAAAAAGTGTCTACAAGTTTTGGTTGGATTTACTGTGATTAGCCCCTAAAACTGAAAGCAAAAGTTGAAAGGGGAGTGGAAGGGTCTCCTTTTATGTATTTATGGCTCCCTTGAAAGCACAACTGTATTAACAAGAAATCCTTGCTTTTTAGTCTTTCCAAAAAAACATTGATAAGCATAAAACGATTGTCATCCTTTGTAGACCTTATGTGATTGAACCGTAACTCAGAGACAATAAAAGTCAATGTGGTTGCTAGAGAGGAGTGCAATGATCATGTACCTTCTGCAGTCCATTACACTATATCACGTCACACCGCTTAGCTTATTTTCCAAACTCCTGTGCAAACAACGCTGACTACAGGGTAAAGAACTATTTACTTTATTTCTGTCACACGTGTACATAAAAGGCAGAGAGTGTAATATTGGAATATTTGGAAAGTAGGTTTTTGATGTCCAATAAACCATTTTGTTGTCCCAGCTTGAACAGATTGGCTTTATAGGGTTATGCATGATTTGCTGAAACTGTACGAATGTATTTTAAAATCTTGACCACATAAAACATAATAATGACAGTTAATCATAATAATACTGATACGTTTCTTAATTATTTATAAAGAAAAAAAGTTAAGGCAAAAATTATTTTCCGTTTTACATTTTCTTAATTTTTGTAATAGTATTAGAAAACAAACTCATTCATTTTCTCTCTGAAACACACTTTTTGCAAGAAATAGTAACTGAGGCATGCATGTTAGTTGTAATTATTATGTATTATTGTATGTAACATTAATTTGGTCAGGATGCATTGATAAAAATAGTCATCATACGAGTTAAAATTGTCTAGTTCAAACAATAAAAGTTTCTATGTTTTGGAAAAGTTAAATTTGATATTACCATCTGAAAATCATTTCCTCCTATTTTAAAGTCTATCCAATTCCAATCTCATACTAAAACCATGGACTAAAAGCTTTTGATTTGATTTTGAGAGCCTGCTGACGACCTACTGACGCAAGCAAGTTAAATGAACAGGAGAGATTTGAAATTGAAAAAAAACAGCAACACATAGGCAGTAAAAAGAAGGATTGATCGAATCACTGCTAATTTATTGCCAAACACTCAAAAAGTAAAGTTCCCATACTTTATGAGCAAGTAATTTGCAGTTCGTGGAAAAGGTTTAATGGCCACGTCAAGTATTTTGCTTTGGAGATTAAACTAAAACTGATTATGAGTTGATGGGATGATTTTATTTCACCAAGACCAACAGTGAAGAGAAAACTTTCTTCGCTGTTCTCTATAGATATTGATTAATTTGTCTTTACACTTTGGAAGGCACTTTCTCTACTTTTACTTTACTCATATTGCTAAACGATATGAAAGACCTTCATTCATATTGATGAGAACATACTATCTAAAATAAATTAGTTTGCGATTATATACAGATTTACACAAACCTTTGCCTTTGAAGATTGTATTATCACACCTGAGATAAAAAGACTATAAACCTGAGATTCCTTATTCCGTGAAATAGGAACGATGCACAAGTCTTTCTGAAGAGGTTTTCAACAAAATCCTTTTTGTTTCAATTTTGTCTTATAAGAATAAAGAATTGCTTGAATTCTGTTGTAAAATCTTGTACAAGTTGTTTTTTCTTACACTGTAACAAGGGTGAAATACAAGTTTTCCTTCAAATTTTCAATCTCTTTCCGTTCTTGCTTCATCATCATAAGTCGTATTGAACTTTAGCAAATGGTAGGCGTGATTTTCTTGGAAAATAGTTAAGGACTCGGGAGTAGTTGGAGAGGTTGATGATGAAGCCTTTTTACTAAGTAAAAGCAAAAAAATAAGGATAACCAATTAGGTTATCAGATCCAATATAAATTTAATAATCTCCGTTGATTCAGATATGCATCAATGGTGTAATCAAAAGTTGAAAGTTTAATCTCCTTCATGTGGGTTTTCAATTTCCTAAAGATTTTGTTGAGGATAATCCAATTACTAATACTATTACTAAATTCTAATCCATTTCTGACTGAATAATACTTCTTCCTAACAAAAGTATGCCCCAAAAAATGTATGTTTAGACTCGTTTTGACTTTTAACATTTGTATAAAGCTTTTTAACTATGGTTTGCAGTTTACTGATTAATTCCATTGTCATTCATCGAACTCATCCATGTCAATTTACATTCACACGATGTGTGTCATGGTTTGCTAGTAGGAGTGAGGAAAATGTTTACTTCAAAATTGAGATTTAGACATGAGTTGGATACTTTAAAATTGACTTAACTCTTTAAATACTAAAGAATAGTTAACGTTCTGACACGAAAACATCAAAGAAACGCATTCATACTTGTAGCCTTACTACCAGCAATTGGAGTAAAAGGTTTACTCTTCTATACATTTTGTAAATATCTATTCCATTCATTGTAAAGTGTTTCAAATCTCACCGAACCAAGCGTAACCTAGATTCCTTTCGTTATTAAGAAATCGATACCTACTTTTAGTTATCCTATCCAAAATACACATTTCCTTCATATGGACATTAATTATAGTCTAAATATAGTTTATTCTAGAAAGGAACGAGTTATGAAGAATACAGTAATTATAACAAAAGCACAGAAATGAATGAGGAAGATGCCACAAGTAACTTACCTTATTAGAATAAAGCATACCCATGAATCGTCATTTACTACAGGGATTTCCTAAGGGACCTCTGCAGGCAGACACAAGGCAAGCTTAGTAAATAAACAAAATTGCTCTACCACAATTACAGTACAGTATTCTGCAGTAATATTTGAAACTAATGGAGAAACTTCGCATTTCGCATATCTCTAGGGTAATTCCATTTAATGTAGAAGATATCATAAGTTCAGACCTTGTTGACTTCCCTCAGAGATCGTATGCATCAAAATGTGTGAAAGTAGGATAGCAACCTAGCATACAACAGTTTCGTTTCTCATGGAGTTATTCTCTTTCGTCTCATTTGTACTAATCTGATTCTTTGGACTTGCTGTCTAGTCTATTTTACACATGTCGTTTCATGAAGGCTTGCCGTTTTTAAGATTCAAAATTAGTCTAGATAGAGAGAGACTTTGTAGTAGATAGGACTCCATATATTTGCCATGTTATGTACTTTTTGGGGTTATTTATCATAGTTATTTGAATAATTAAACGTTAAGTTTAGTTCATTTTTTCCTTAAAGTTTTATTATTAACTTTGAATAGTAAAACTTATACGCAAACAGATTACTGTATTTCCCGTTTTAGAACCCCTACGCCTAATGTGCACTTGCAAACTTTCAAAAAGGGCAACCTATCTATTTTGGAGAGAGGGGAGCTAAAACCGGAAAATCCGTAAATTATAATGGACAGTTTTAATTACTCTAATTGTATTAAATTTAACCATATGAATGTTTTTGGTAAACAAATTACTCTCTAATCATGGGTGCAATCTGGAACGCAACTAAAAATTTTCTATGCGACAAGCTAAGTTAGCAACAATAATTAAACTAATAAGGTATTAAAGGAAAGAACTGAATTGCATAAAATTATTTACTCCGAGCGAATGTCTCTCTGAAAACAAAATTTGTTTTTAATAACCGAAGCAGTCGGGAAGTTTACGAAAGGTTCTAAAAATGTAGATAAATCCTCTAAAAATACAACTCAAAATATTTTATGGCAGCGATATATTAACTTTGTTTTTCTTTACTTGAGTTTAGATAATTTGATAAAGTTAATTCGCATTCATTCATAAGTTATAGATTTTTTTTCGAGCTGGCATTTTTTACATAAAGGTTTTGGTTTAAGGCTGTATGAATGATATCTGTTAAAATCGATTCATCAGTTAATATTATTATGGTCTATGTGGTAAAGAATTTCTTTATATACTTAGAAGATATTTCAATACGTTATCCTCGAATAATCCAAACCAACCTATAACCTCTACTCCATCCCTAGACCTTAAGTTTTGTCTTTATAAAGAATAATACAGATAAAAAATGTTTGCGTAAGGCGTGGGCACCTTTATTTGCTCATGCCAATGATTGGCCTTGTTCAAATTCGAAAGTATACTCTTGGTTGAGGTTGCACAATTGCAAATGGCATAAACTGCCTAATGGAGTCTCTCGGTGGGGGCTTAGATTTAGTACAGATAATGTGAAAAATTGTATAATAGTCTTGAGACATAATAGTAAATCAATACTAATCCGACCTTAGAAAAGTTTTGGGGTTGACTTGCCAGGATTATTTTCTTAAGGGTTGTAGTAGCAAAATCTAATAATAACTTTCTCATTATAGTATCAATCATTATTGGGCTTCACTCAAGAGAATGCAATACATGTATACACGCATGTAAAAATGTATAGCTAAGCTCTTCAACGTCTTAAATAAAATGATTTCATCAAAGGCCAGGGTTAATTATTAATAAATCAGTAGCATGTCACACCATTAATGTTATGTAAAAGCTGCAATAAAGGATATAAGTGGAAACAAATTACTGGTGACTTGTATAGTTTTCCGGTGAACGGAAATGGCGAAACTGGGTAAATTGCAGGTTTCAACCCATACCATTTGGTTTTAGTTTTGGGGGAGTGTATCAATCGTATTATTATTTACTGATAGCCTTTACTTTCATTTCATGGCTAGTAGTGCAGTAGTAATATAAGTGACTTAACTCTCCAAAGCAAATGTCACAGGTCAATACCAACGATTACCTCATGACAGCTCCAATAGTATATAATCACATACAGATGAACGGTAATGTGTGTGCTGATTTGAAAAAAAATTCAGTCAGGCATGCCAGTAAATCTCTAAACTTGGCGAAAGGTCTAATGTACTGTCTAGTAATACCTAATAAGGGCGTAACCACCCATATCATCGATATCATCAAAGAAATATCCCAATTATTGCTTGCATAGCCATTGTTACATACTAAAATAAATACTCTCTTTGTACTTACAGTGTTGTATTGATGATAATGAAGAGATGATGAAACTACTCTTGGACTATGGAGCCAATGTCAATTCAGAGGACAGTGAGAGATGGACACCTTTACATGCAGCTGCGACCTGTGGTCACCTGCATTTAGTCAAATACCTAATAGCCAAGTGAGTTTGTCACTTATATTTTAATTCAAACTAAGGCTTTTCCCTTTGGCAAATGCACTCTGTTCTAAGAGATGAGGAAATTTAACGCGGATACGGATGTCACGTTTTATTACTGCTAACGATGAAGAAAAGATAAAAGCCAGGAAGCTGGATTACTCAAGACTAGAAATTTCTCTAGAAGCTTAGCGAAAGAGAAAGTCTAATTAAAGCCTGACTTTACCAGACTTTATCTTCAACAAATGTTAGCCCTTAGTTCTCTGAAAGTTTGCGGCCTGTTAAAGCTTTTATAATCAAATAATTGCTGATGAATTAGACCTTCAAACAAATATATATTGAGGCAATTAGGAAGAATTCCTAATAAGAAAAACAACCGTTCTATACTATAATAAATTAAATACGTTTGTCCACATATGGCAAGAGTAATATTGGGCCTGCACATGTATCAAAAAGTTTTAGCTGTACCTTATCTCCTAAACCTATACTCAAGTCAGAACGAAAAGTTTGAAATAGTTATGTATAATGTGCCAAGCAAAAACCTTAATGACCACAGTTGAGATAAATCGAGAGCCAAATCACAATTGGCATGCCTAATTCCTGTGCCCAATACTATGACTGAAAATCAATGACGATAATTTATAGATAAACCCACAACCTATTGTCTACTTTGCACACCCATTTATATGAGAAATATCTAAGGAACTTTTAGTATTATTGAGCTTTATATAGTGAAAGAATATAACTTTAGCTTTAATGTTACATTTCATTACCTTCTTTGAATTGAGGTATCAAAAGGATAATTTCAAGCTCATATTGTTTCATATAAAATTATCATAGTAAAATCAAAAGTGTTAATAAACAGCTCTCTTTTACACATTTACTATTCATGAGTGCTTTGCAATTAATGAAGAGCAAACAGGCAAAATGTTGGTACTCAAAGCAATAAAGAATTTCCGTGTAACGAGAAGTTTCAAGATAAGTTCTATCCCAAATAATTTTAAAAGCCAAGAATTTAGTTCATTAGTTTACTCATTTCCTGATTCTCAATGATGATTGCTCAATCACTTTATTAGAAGTGACAAGGCTTAATGACGTTGAAAGATATTATTCCTTTTGCTAATTAACTCAACGTGCATATCTGCATTCTCATGGGATATGCTATAAAGCCAACAGAACCGTTTCGTTTCGAAATAATTATGATGAACTAACTGCATGAATATTGTCTGATTTTCTTCAGGGGAGCCAACCTACTAGCAGTAAATGCAGAAGGAAACATGCCATACGACATTTGCGATGAAGGTAAGACTATAATCCCATATGCTAATGTTAATTACTTTCTCCACTTTTGATATCTGTGTCTACAGTTACAGTCTAGAAAAGTTAATTCTCTCTTTCCAATTTGCATTACACTTACAAAATGAGAAACAAGTTGAAATGTTTTTAACAATCCTCGAGTGCAATTTAATCGAATTAAAACTAACTACAGGGAGAAAAACAAAAGTTGCATGTCGTAATCATTGGGTAACATGGGCTTTTAGACTATTTTCCATACTAAATGATTTCTAACCAGAATCTAAATCCACACAGAGTTATAAATGTTAATAAAGATTTACATGGTAGTTTCTCACGTGTGATGGCATGAAATTACGACGTGGATCATGAATGTCATGCAGATAATATAATAATAAGAATGACAGTTTTATGAAACTAATGTTGATTGATGAGTAGCGATTATTCATGGGTGTTCCCTTGATAATTTGCAGAGGCCACACTAGACTACATAGAGTCAGAAATGGCAAAGCGAGGTGTAACTCAAGAACTTATTGAAGAGACAAGAGCCCTGCCTGAGACTCAAATGTTGCAAGACATGCACAATATCTTGTCCAAGGGTGGAGATCTCGAGTGCCGTGATGTCGACGGTGCTACACCCGTAAGCTATCGTTTTACTTTACTCTTTTATTACTTCAAATAATATCCTGCATAGCTAATACCAAGACGCTTCCTTCCTTCTTGATTCTAGGATAAAGTAAATCCCATGACAATGTTATCTCTGCACCACATGTGCACCAGTATGCAAAAGGCAGTGGTGGTGGTAAGGTGATGTGACGTAATAAGAATGTTAACAAATGCATTCCTGAGTTGTAAATCCCAGTGTGCACTTCGCCTTGGCAAAGCTTTCATTTGGAATCTACATTTTAGTCCGAAATTCCAGACGCATTCATGAATATTTCGTAGTTCGATTAATTTGAAATTGTACCTTGAAATAGTTTCGTAAATGGCAGTATTATGCATCTCAAGGGACTTGCAATTTAATGGATTTTATTTAAAAAGATTTGATCTAATTTTATTCTTGCGTCTTACTAGCTTATTTACATTGAGTCAGACGGAAATAATTTTTCTTCCAGGGGGAAATAATTTACCTAATGCATGAAAAACGTGGATGGATTAGGACCCAAGGAGAAATTAGAGGAAATAGAATGAAATTAAGCAGAACAGTCCTTCCGGCATTTCATCTCCTTCTGAAAATTTAATTCAGTTTAAATTGAGCTGCAAAGCTGCAATAATTTAATTACATTAACTTCGTTAGCTGGTATATGTAAGTATACTTGTATGCAAAGTGGTAGGTGTAGGTAGTAGTAGTAGCAGTAAGGAATAGGTTATCACTAGCTACCGTAGAGTAATGGTCTGGATCTGGACTAGAATACGCAGAGACTGACTGATACTGATGATCGCGAGACTTAAGACTTTTAGAAAGCTTTTCACTAGCAGCACCAGTCTTTCAACCATTTAGTTCTCAAGGGAAATGAAGAATCTCTCTTGCTTATTAATTTCATT
>JAQGAA010000609.1:0-20862 GCA_034696425.1 Isotoma viridis
AAAACACAGACCTATTATCTAGTATACATGCAAATCTTTCAGATTTAAAAAAAGCATGCAATTCAAAATTCAAATTATGATGGATACCAATTTATTTTCATGCTACCAACCCCAATGCGTTACTTACAAGCAAGAGCATCAGTCTTTACAGATTTGAATACAACATATACCATGCCAGGGCAATGCCAAGCTGAAAAAATATTAAAATTTTGTATCTTCACAAGCCACTACGGTTTTTCTTTGACTCTATTTGTGACCCTACATATACTAGCAAGAAATAAATCTTGTTACTTAAAAACCTAGAAAATTTCGTAAACTAACACTACCTGACCCATATGCTAGCATCCTGGCATTGATATTGATATTCTATAACCTTTCATAAATGCATACAAACACCCAACGTGCCAATGTAAATACCTAAAACACCCGTCGCCTTGCATGACTTCTCGGAACTTTAGATACCAAAGACCTTTAAACATTCTTATGGTTCTCTCTAATGACTAAATCGCCACGTATTTTCTTAGCTCTAATTAGCAAACCGTCATTCCCCCTACTTTGTAACTCTAAATGAATGAATGGGGTTAGTGCGTAAATAGAGAGGGAGGGTGAACTCACTTACCTTTCGCCCTTCTTGTACAATTGAACATGAAGTGAAAGTTAATTCAACTATAAAGGCTTTTAATGAACTGTCAGGAATTTTAATGCATGCCAATTCAAATCTTAAGAACCACCACCACCGACACGCATTTCTTCATTCAATCAGAGATGCGATGCGTAGGAAAAAATAAATTCCATAAAACCATTAGAAATCCCATAAATTTATTTTAGTAATGAAAAAAGCAAAATAGACGCATGCATATAATAATATATGCATGTTATTCATATGTGAAGTAGTTAACTTTTATCAGATTTGACTTTGACTCTGTTTTTATTTAATTCTTCTGCTTGGCTGGAGGTCAGTCAAAAGAATGGAAATAGGACCGAATGGAAAAATAATAATCCATCTGTCTAGATTGCAGTTTTAGCTGTCACTTTTTAAATTACTTTGGCCAACATGCAATAAATATTTATTAATAATCTAAGATAAGTTGGCGACTTGTGGTGTTTTCATTTCCTTATTGTTTTGACTTTCTCAAAATTCACTGGCTCCTTGTCGAAGAAATATAAATGTAAGATTATATTGCATGGGGCATTTTATGTAGATTAACATAATAATTGCTTGTTGGTCAGGTCGGGGGTCATACGTTATGTGGAATTTTTCAGTGTCAGTTGACTTTAGGTGATTTGTGAGTTTTTAAATGAATGCAAATTTTTTGTATCGTGTTTCACTGCATTGGCAAGTACTCAAAGCTCAGTCAGTGTGGGTTTAGCAGTTGGTACTTTAAAAAAATTAATGGAAAAGTAATTAAATAATAAATATCGAAAACGACCACGGAGTCAATGCAACCCATCACGCTTTGATAGAATTTATTTTACAGGAGACATTTTTAAGTGATATTTAAATCAAAATTTTAATTTATTTTATTATTAATATATTTTTCAAAGTTGCGTATATTCTATAGCTAATTTCTAAGCAAAGTGTTTTAATGTATTGAAATAACTTGAAGCCTTTCCCAAATCTTTTTAATCCCGAATATTCCTACTTTCCTACGAATCGGAGTAATTTAGAGAAAACAGTCTGAATAAGAATATATAAGATCTTGAGTAACGTTTACATTTTGTATATGAGGACTTTAGAAACAAGAAGGAAGATCGGATGTGAATGTACCCAACACATCTGTGTACATAGAAGGGTTAAATAGCTCTTAAATATCTAGAAGTAGGTATTAGTTGGTTAGAAATTGTAATGCAATATGTATGTCCTATGTATTCACAAGAGAACACAATGCAACCCAAATTACAAGAATTATTACTACTGCCCCCACCAGGATCAGAGAACCACCACTAGCCATACCACCACACAAGTAAACTTTGCCTTACTTCAGTCCCCTTACTTCCGATTTCGGTTTAAACTCCTACAAAATGCATTCATTTTGGCTTTAATTGTGAATGATTTAGAGCTTTCGTGTCTACATTATTAGTAAAATGACAGCTTCCTAATTCAAAAAGGTGTGTTGGATTGAAACTTGAAAATTTGACAAGGCAAATCTAAAAGTGAACGACTGGTTCCAACCTAATCTTAAATTGCATGCCATATTCTCCTTAATATAAATAAACCCAATACATTTCATATTAGTGGTATATTTTTACTTAAAAAATAGATCAAATTTCAGCTGAAAAAATAATAACCGATAAACATTCATTAATTTATGGATTCGGGTGCTGATGAGCCAAAGCTAACTTTAAAAACTATTGTACTCGCACAAGAGTCCCAATCTCACAGCCCCTGAAGGCTTCTATGATACCATCACAATGTACTGCAAACTACACTAAGCTTATCAGAGTGTACTGGTATCACTAGCAGTAGTAGTGGTGGTACATTTGGGTATAATCATCAACTGCAAACATGAATATTCACCCCTTTTGCTTTTCACCCGGGTATTTATTGTGCAAATAAACACAAGGGTCTACTAAATTACTTTTCCTTTGCTTTCATACTCTCTCTCTCTCCTTCCTCATGTTTTCTCTGATTCTTATGTCCTCTCTCTTACTCCGTCTCTCTCACTTCCTATTTAAACAAATCTATCTACAAACATGCATACACACACATACAACACTAATAATATTCCTTCCAAATTGTAATTGTAATTGTGGTCTACTGATCTCTCTTTTATGTTCGTGTGGTTCATTGCTATTGGCACTACTACTTTCGTCTTTACGTAGTTTTCAAATTAACTAGGCACCCGTCATCAATAGTCACTGCCTGCCATCGGCTCGTGGTGTAGTAGATAACCTAGTAAAATATATATTTAAACACATATCTAATAAATAGTACACAGAACATTAACATAATATCCGGGGTGTGTGTGGTTCCACTTGCAGTGTGTAAAATATACATATTGAGACATAATCATTAAAGCCACAAGAGTAACAATTCTGCCCTTGAAGTACCACACACACCCCCAAAACTGTAAAACTGAGCAATACAATAGTACCACCACTATTTTTACCGTATGCTCTTATGATAAAATTGCCCATTCAAGAAAATAGGGAAATGATCTTGTTGTGGTATGGAAACAACAATATCGACAAAATGTTTTCAAATATCTTCTTTCGGTTTCGTTTTCATTCTCAAATTTCTGAACCCTGTCGGTCGATTGGGTTATTCTTGGTCGTATGTATAAGTAAGTACCAGTAAGGCTTTTATGGTCGATAGAGATGATGATGCTTGTTCGTGAAAACGTAACATTGACATTGGGACATCAATATCATCATGGATTATAAGTATATGTGTGTTTGATGTTGTAGGCAATAAGGAAAATGTGTGTAAGGAATAGGTACTTAACATAAAGAGGAATTGATACTTCAATGTGTATTGTAATGTCGTGTCGTTATCATAATTCCACTAGACGTGAGGATGCAAGCTAAACTTTACGTAAGGCTATGATATATTCTGTATGTTCGAACAACATCCTAACTCTAACTTTCGAATCGTATGGCATTTCCTTTTTCTAAGGATTCAAACCTAAAAAAAAGTTTGGAAGTTAAGTCTTATAAGTCAAGTCAGGAAAGTATCTCTTGCATAGTGTGACTATATATTCATTTTGAAGGCAAATTACATCTATAGGATCCACAAGATACACATGGATACAACGGTAATGCATGAATGTATGACTTATTTGAATGAAACATATACGGAGTAATCTATTCCATATTTATATTGCTCCGCTGGATGTATTATTTATTATAATGCATGTCTATTCAAAATTTTAAAATTTTCAATAAACCTAAAAAGTAAAAAATAGGATGTATAAATACAAAAGCGTGCTGGAAGAAGAATATCGACCTAGTATTAGTAACTTATGTACACTACAACTTCCGTTTACGCATATGGCATCCATATGAATGGAATGGATGTTGAAAAAAACTACCCGATCTAATGTTTTGCCTGGTTCTAAAACCCCTGAGGAAATGTCACTTCTAAAGCCGTCATATAATGATATAATAATAATAATGTCTTCTTTTCTTGAAATTACTCCAGTCATCCACATATAATAATATTATTACTACATACTATATAGGTAATATTGGTAGTACAAGTACAATTCAACTTTTTTTATTACTACAGGGGCTACTACAAATTTTGCATGATAATTTTATCCTCCTATAGAATGTCCCCTCTATCTATATACTCCTGCTGTGTCACCATGAGGGACATGACCTACAGGGACTTTTGTGTTATGTCACCTTTAAATTGAACTTTTAACGTCAACTTTCAGCATTAAAAGAAAGCTCAAACTCTTTATAATATTATAAGTTAAGTTGACCCTACGCACTTTTTTTCTAGAAAGGAAAATTATATACTGAAATCCGGAGACATTTTATACTATAGTTAGAAAACGCGTATTGTAAATGTGAATTTGGATGAAGAAGAGTAAGAGAGAGAGTTATCTGCAATAACCATTCCACTCTATTGTATTCCATTACATAAGTGTACAAAGTAAGGAATATGAACCCAATTCTATTGTACTTTTTCAAAGATAATGGGGTAAGTTTTCAAGAAGCCGCTATGGTTCTTTAGGTTTGATAAGCCATTATTCGCATCTATTGTGTTACATATTGCAGTTTTCTATTCTCATACCAAATCCTTTTTGATATACATTCTTTTTATTCCTTGAACGAAATACAAAAGAAAAAGCTTTATATAAAACTCATACGCATTACAATAAGAGACTTAACTCGCAATTTTTTACGCAGTTTTTATTATATCCTTTAAACAAAATCCGAAAGGTAAAATTGCATTTAGTTTACAAGAAATTGGATTCAATTTTACCTGCTTTTTAATAAAAAAAGTATAAAACTAATACAATTTTGTAAAGCTTTATTGTGAAATCAGGTATGAAAAATTCAATCCTAGAATATCCTCGTTACTTTCTATTTTCAATTTACAATTGACATCAGGCTTAGCTACAGTACTGATCCGGACTTTCCCTACGTAATGCGCGTAACTAAAAGCAATAACATTAGTCAAACTAACTATAAACCTGAAAATAACAATAGAAACTTTAAGAAATCCAAACCTAATCAATAACTTAAGGGTGAGTGGGAAAAATTACCTTTCTAATCACAACCTACCAACCAATCCCAACCACCTATTAACACTGATCACCAGCAAATACCACCATCATCACCCCGTAGTAATAATCCATAAACTCTTCTTAGACTAAAAAAACAAATGATTTAAATGAATACTACCATAAAAATTAAGTTGATCACTCAAACCATTTTATATTCTTTAGTTGATACTAGTCAAGATAGTTAATGCAACTTAGCTCGCAATCAGCCACGCAATAATGGAAACATTATTATTGACATTACGCTTTTACCAAGTAGTAGTAGTAGCCAGGGAAAGCGGAAGAAGCAAAGAACACTGGTAATAATAATAATAGTAAAAATAATCATAAAGTACTAAAGGTCATTTTATAAGAGACCTAAACCAAAAACTCCCTTGGCTTTTCTCCTACTATTACGGCTAAATTTAAGGATATTCATATCGCACCGTATATCATGGGGTATCGAAGGGACTGCACACGCATTAAACTACTACTACCACACACTATTTCTTCTTGGTTTAGCTTTTTCACCCGAATACTCAATATTATAAAAATATTATTTTGCTCATACTATACAAAAATAGTGTCTGTGTGTGTTTCGTATAAGAGTTGGATTGGATATTGAAGAATTGTAAAAGCAGTAGTAGTAGTAAAAGTAGTAGCAGTAATAATAATGGGACAATAGGAAAAGCACTCTTAATCTGAAGCTCGTAAAATTTTTCAATTGGAAACTTTATGATGCGGAAAACAATGAGATGAAGAGTAAAGATCGAATGGAAGATATCTCTTTCTTTACTCTCCTTTTTCTAATGCAATAATATAAATGCTTGAGTACTCTATAAACTAAATTATTATGTTCTATTGAAAACCTGCGTTAGAGATTTACGATGCGTTGTTATCCTTTATCCTTATTACTTTAAATAGAACAAGTGTATGCAATAAGACGGATAAAACAAATTTTAGCGTATTATTTGTTTTAAGGGTTTTGCTACTAATTTTTAAGCCCACAGGATTTTACCATCTTAATTTTTCTTGTTTTGTTGAGAAAAAGTGTTGTTGCACATGTATTTATCAAAATTAAATGATTTTTAGAGTCTAACAAATTAAAAGAATATGCTCTAGAGTTGCCAATCGCAAAAGTGTTGGAAATGAGACTTTTCTACATCACGTTAATAAGATTCCATCTGTACTTACAACGCAATTCACTCATTCATTATTCAAGTGAATCGAAGCAAAGTTTGAGAAAAAAATGCTATTAAAAAAGTTTATATTTTTAGCATCATAACTTTCATAACTATAATATACGAAATAGAAACGTAATAAATATAATACCTTTAAAGTAGATGGTGCACTTCACCTTTAAAACTAAAATCCTTTCCACAGTTGGAGCAAATAAATCGTAATGATATTCATAATCCAGCAAACTTTTAACATTTTTTACATTTTTCACTAGCAAGTTTGATGAAAGATAAAATGCAGTTTTTACTTTGATACTTTCAATCCTTACAAAAACCATTAAACGTTCTGTAGTTAAAAAAACTTTCTGCAAAATCTTTAAAAAAACTCATTCCATTCGTCTCACACTTATCTCAAACCCTCTGCCTTCTTTTTTAATGATGAGACAGATACACAACTAAAAAAATTTTTGCACATTCATCCAAAAATGTGCAAGCATATAACATTATTATTACCTTCACTTTTTGAATAAGCATTTACCCTCATGTCTTATACATAGATTAATTATGTATGAATGAGAATATGCGGCGTTTTGTAAATAATTTTTTTTATTTTTCAAGTTGAAAAATGTTTAAAAAGCCAAGATACACAATGATAGTAGCGAAGATATCCCAAAGCAAGGAAAAGCAAGCACACATCCTCCAGAGATTTTTTCTTTTCCACGGGTGAGTAGTAGGGTGTCAGTAACTGAGATAACAAAGTTCTCAACCCGAACCCCAACCAGAACCAGAAACGGAAGGAGATTTTTGAAACGCTTTCTTACTCTAGTAGAAGTAGTAGTACGGGTAATAGTGGTAAAAGTATACACAAGGGTTTTCTAAACTCTACATACACGGACCATCTTCATCTGAACATTTTCTGCATATTATAAAAATAAGCTTCTATCTCTCCTTTTTAGAGACGGTAGACTAAAGAAGAGGCAGAAGGTGTTGGTTCTTGGTGATATTACATTTAGGCTATAATCTTCAAGCCAGGAGGAGCAGACTTTTTTGGTTTTACATCTTCAAAAAATGCATCTCTTTTTAACGCCTTATTCTAAAGTTAAGAGTTTTCTGTAAGAAACGATAGTAGTTTTTGAGAAACTGTGCACAACTCAACTATTTCTTGGGTGGAAGGATTTGCATTTACATTTTCGAACTTTTCCAGAAGCACGTGCTGTGCTGCTGGATATACAAACGAGCTTACTTGTATTATAAGTTTACCTTAAAAATTGTAATGTTCACACTAAAAAGAATTTCGTCTCTGTTAAAAAATTAACTCAACTCAACACTTGTTTTATTAAAGTCAGTGAAGCTTTGAAATCCTGTAGAGTTTCAAGTCGGCACAGAAAAAAAAAACTTTTTTGTATCAGCCAGGGATTTAAGCAGATTTGATTAAAGGAATCGTCAACCAGTTAAGAAATCCGAGTTTTATAGACTAGATTAATTAAAGTGTCCGAGTTTCATTGAATTATTGATGCCCAGCGGTCATTGGTACGAGAGATAAGACGCGTGTCAGCATAGCCAATCCTTTTTATAATATTTGATAAAAGTTTTTTAAGTGAAAGTGCTTAGAAGAATCTTTTTAAGATTCAAGAGTCGAATTATGCCGATGGCTTGTATAAGATCAAAGTATTCAAACGATTCAAATGAAGATTTGTATGGTATAGCTCGTCCAGTTGATCCTCATCGGACGATCATACAGGTTAGTGTTGTGTTTTATTAATAAATCACAAGAAAAGTTTTGGGGATATGGACACATTATGCAATAAAATTGTTCTTTTAGTCATCTTGTTGGTTGCGTTCACTAAAAATTTAATTTTTGATTCAGAATTTTTAGTGATATTGACCGTGTAGTACATCAGTACATTTTAGTTAATTTGAATATTTTTCAATTTTGTACCTTCAAATAGGCAATAAAATAGTGCAAACACGTGTGTCATCATTCCTATGTATAGTTATTCAGTCTTCAAGTTAAATCAGATCTATCAACAAAGTAGCTTGTATTGGAACACAGTAAAAAATGTTCTGTCAAAATGTTTAGAATACGGCACGTGTATACTCACACAAGCACACATGAAAGCTTTTAAAACATTTCCAAAAGCACATTGCCTCAAATACTACTACCATACCATAATGATGAAGTATGAATTAGCTTACCTTAAAAAACCTTACATATTAAAAAGTAAAAGAGCAAAGAGTTAGTTCTCAGAAAGAAAAAAGTTTATGATGATGCATTTCTTAGGTAAATAAACTCATCAAAGATTTTCCCTACAAGTTAATAATATTATTATTACCAATATTAACATTTCATTCGTATAATCCAAAAAGCGGCTTTAGCTTCTAATGTTAAATTTTCAATGCCCAATAGTAAAAGTACGAACAGGAAGTAGAATTTGAGTCTACTATAGAAATTCAGTGTCACATGTTGCAATCTTCCAATATTATTACAAAATGCAGAACAATAAGCTTAAGTTTAAATTCAGTCTATTTTGAGAAATGCAAACTTCCTACTACTCCCACAACAACTCCGGAGGTTTGATAAGGCCCAATGCACATTTAGCCTTGTGGGAGGTTACTCTAACTATGATGATGATGGCTTAGTGGTGATGATTGAAGAACTAAGAGAGTACGATATACGATTATACCAGACATGCATGCAATATTCCTTTCATTCTAAAACATAAGCTGATTTACAAGTCAAAATACGTCCTTTGTTTTAGTTGCTGGTCACCCGGGTATTTGTTCCCTGTGTGTTTGTGTGTATATTATAATATAAATGAATACCCGGATGTATTTCATGCAAACAAATGAAAGCTGACACTCTGAACAAAGTGGAAGGATGAAGTGAGCTTGTTCTCTTGTTGTATGAGCAGTGTGTGTGTGATAAGCTCTATTGAACAAAATAGAACGAGCTACTTGGATTCATGCGTGTATACACTTTTACTTACCCAGTGTAATACACACACAATGCATGTTGTATAGTTTAGTAATATTATTCCGAACTTGAGATGAGATGATGATAATAATATTAGAAATGCTCTGTTCTTTCGAGCATTATTATTAATGTCAAAACCCATTTGTCGCCAGAGATGAGATGAACATTCGCAAAATCCATAGGGACACTTTTACTTCCCTGTAGTACAATCCTCTCTCTATCTCTCTCTTCCTTCCGTCTCAATCCTCTCTCTCTCTTATAAATATTAAGTAACATATGGTCTTTTGTATTAAATTTTGGATTAATTCTCTTTCCTGATACTCAACTACTATAGGGTATCTTGGTAATACACTAGTGTTTTTTGTGTACACTAGTAGTATATAGATTCCATGGTTAACATTGTATAATTTAAGGATTGTGTGTAATGAGATTAAGAATCTTTGTATAAGCATTCGCTTTCGTTTTTTAATAGAAATTGAGTTTAAGTAAAAATGCTTATTTCAAACAAAATGAGGAATTTCCAGAAAAAAAACTTGCCTAACAATTACTTACGTGATTTTTTTTTCATTTCAGATTTACACAGATTGGGCTAATCACTACCTGGAAAAAGCAAGATGCAAGCGACATATACAAGATCTTCAGGTAGATGTGACGGATGGCGTTATCTTGGCCGATGTGGTGGAAGCAGTCAGTAAGTGGTCTTCCGGGTTTTTCATGAAAAATGATTTTTCACACGTTACCATATTCTTGCTACCCTGTAGAGTTCCAGTCAGATTTAATTTTTTATTATAAGAGTAAATAATAATTCTTTAGGTGTGGTAGTGATAAAAGGTAAAAGTGCTAAATTAGGGAAGTTCCGTGTTTGATTTTATGACTGGGATATTAATCAATCACTTTCTAAGTTAGATTTCCCCAAAGTAATTTTTATACTCCGAAACACAAACCACTTCTTAAGACTTTTTTATTATTTGGGGTTAAGGTTGTTCTACTATCAGCCTTACATATTACTTAACACTACCACTACTGTGGTCTGTCTTAGCTTATTCTTGTACATTTATTTCCTTCCTTTTATTTTCTCTTTACTTTCAATCCATTTATTACCCGAATCATATCATATTTTTTTCTATACAATCCTTACACACATACCTTCGTACTCAATCGTATATTATGTGGTTTAGCCTGGAAAAGAGAAAAGTCTTAGGGAAAAAAGGGTGAGAAGGGAAATTGAAAAGGAAAAGAGGGAGAGTAATTAATTAATGGTATCTTTAATACGGACATGTATGTCTAAGCTGTAAGCCATTCTTCTGTTCTTTTTTTTCTCGAAACAAACTTATTGATCTGTGGTTTTGCCCTTGTCAACCTCAACCCTTTGTGTATAATCAGTAGTAGTAGTAGCAAGAAGAAGTAGTAGTACCTTGCACCAGGAGTGGGTAAGAAAACCCACATTCCAAACGTATCAGAATAATAATACGATATCTATGCGTCAATGCATGTAGGGATTTTCTAAGAAGGCATTGAAATTGAAACCAAAATGCCTTATAGTACAGAAAATGTACCCTGCCAGTAGTAGTAGTAGTAGTGCGTACCTTAGGAGATAGACCACATATGAATGAAACGAAAGGGTTGAGAGGGATTTTAGTATACGATGCAACTGCTACAACTAAAGTATTAAAACTTTGGTTTTTGGGGTTAACGTTAACACCATCAACAACACCAGCCAGACACTTAGGAACCATTATAGCAAATAGTCCTAAGTAATAGAAAATTACAATATAATTATACAAAAGGCATATAGTAGATATATTCAAACTTTTCTTCTGACACTGAGAAGTCGATAGAATTACCTTATGTGCGTATGTGAGTGTGACATTAGGGGCTTCCGAGTACAACAAGAGAAGCAAAAAGAGGCAAAACCAGTAGTGGCAAACAGTTACAAAATCCTACTACTTATTACTCTACCAAGTTAAAGATCAAACAAGGGATGAGATAATAATAACCAAGTTTTGCATACATGTAAGATTAAACATATATTAGTATAGACTTTGGTTCTTGAGTCGGAAAGTAAATTACGCCTCTATAGTATAGGGAACTGAACCACATGTCTGACATGGAGTATCAAAGTTAGATAAGCCACATATATGACTACACTGCCTTAAGGTTTAGTAGTAGTAGTCAAGTAGTTTAGTATTAGTAACTTTGTATGGTACATCCGCCGGAGAGGATTAAGCTTTTCAAAGTGAAGAGAAGAGAGAAAAGCCGTCAATTAATCCTTTTGCTTGTCACTTTTACGTTTGGATTGATGTGAGTGAATATCACTTTGACTCAAACCTCAAAGTTAAAGGTAGAATTTAATGTCAAGTGTAGAAATACGCTTTCTGGGGAAATTCGCTCTGTGGGATGAAATTGATGAAAGCCTTTTTTATTAAATAAAATGATACATTTTGTCCTTAAAATTAATTGGATTCAAATATCGACACGAGGCTTAAACTCTTTTTTAAATTTTAAACACAGACAATTTTAGTTTTAAAATTAAAAATCGTAGTACTTTTGAATTTTTTCAGAATAAAATACAAGATTTGATTAGTACTTTTTACAAAGAGAGACAGGAATGGAGTGAGATGTGTTCAAAATGGAAATGAGATCTTATTACTACTTCTAGGATTACATAAAAACATCAGCATAATGCTTAATGCCTTGTGTCGTCTATCCATTTGTCAGAGCCAAGACAGATTGCTCTCATTTTTATCACTACTCACTAAAGAAGAGTCTAGAGTGTTTTTTATCCGGTTATCCTGCGAGTTCCAACAATTACAAACAACAACGATCATCATCATCAGTCAGCTTCAGTTTAATTTACAACTTTTGCATAATTCTAAAGGGTTCATTTTCATTTTTTAAGACTAACAAAACTTCAACTTCTTCAAATTAGTTGTGGTTAAGGAATTCTACTCAAATTTATTCCTGGCATGGATGTAAATTCTCACAGCTGTTTACACTCTGCAATTAACTACTACTATCCTATTACAATGTAAAATAACTTAGAAAGTTATTTCAGTAAGAATGCAAGTCTTTAGCAGAGAAAAATATGAAAATGTATTATTTCTCACGCACACGTTTCCTACAGAAAACTATGTTTAATATTCTATATTTTATTAGAATTGGTGTATTTTTTAGGGTAAATCTAATTCATTTGTTGATGCAACATGAACCAATCACCTATAAAATATGATTTGTAATTTTACGCATAATCCTATCGAAGAAGAAATCTACTGTTAAATGTGGGTTCAGGTTGTTATACGTAAGTGTCTCATAGACATTAAAAAATTAACAATTGCATATTTATGGTATAGTTAATGTCAGTATACTTTAATACCACAGCATAAGAAAGGCTCAAATCTCAACTAAAAAATGTAAATAATAAAAATCCTTCCAGTAAATTTAGCTTAACGCAGTAGCAAATATTAAAAAAAATCGTATGTAAAACTTTGTAATCCATCCAACACAAAAAGCGAAGTGATGAATACCTATTATTTTTCTTTAACTAATTCCTTATGATTTTTCAAAGTGCATTCTTCTCAGCTTATTTCAATAAAAGTATCACCTCCCAAATCCCAAAGTACAAAAACCAATTTCAAGAATGCCACTTCGAATCAATTTCATATACAACCCAGAAATAACGTTTACTTAAAGGATTACAAACATTTTTCTTAGAAATTGTCTCCACGTATTAATATCCTTCTGCTCTACAGTAATGTAATAATAATACAACCGTATACAAAATGATAATACTTGATCCTAATTACTTAAATATCAGAGTAAAAATAATGCCTCTGCTCTAAAGTCATGACACTGAAGACACTAAAATTCCAATGTTTTTGTTTAACTTTCCAGCGAGTCAAAAGGTTCCTGATATTGTTCGCAAGCCCAAGAACTCTTCTCAAATGGTAAGCCCACAAAGATTTTTAATATTTTTTATCACAAAAACCCACTCCAATCTTATAGTACATGTTTGTGAATACCACTCTGATGTGATCTTTGTTTAAAAGAAACATTTTTTTGGATTCGAGGTCATTGCCAAGTTAAAATTCTTAACCTTCTCATGGCAATTACAATTAGTGACAAATGTCAACATTCCAATCCAATATTGTTATTATTATCTTAAGACACATTATTGCACTAGTTTTTCTTCATGGTGTTACATTATCATTATTATTACTACTACTACATACTAGTGACTAGTGTTATTTCCAGCGGTAGAGAGTAACGAGAATATTTAAGTGAGTTGGTTTGTGTGTGTGTGATGTTATCGTGTTTTCTTAAGTTTTAAACGACAGCTGGAATGAATTTCAAATATTTAATGAGAAATGTTACTTCTGAATGACGAGTAGTTCGTTTCCAATGAAAATGAGAAGTATAGATAGATAGATACTTGTCTATAAAATTTAAATTATTACACACTTCTTTCACTAAGACTTATGACAAGGATGACAAGCATGATACAATACGAGCTGCTACTACGTTGCGTTGTGATGATGATGATTGTAATAATAATAGTTGAGGATAAGTTGAGCTATAAGGAAAGCCATAAAAATTATAAAAATAAAATATGCATGGGAAGCAAAGCTATAAATCTCTTAATCCCGAGATCCTACTTTAGCAATGAAAGATATTTACTGGAATTGAAATGGCAGCCAATTTGTAAAACCGCTTCACCAGTTTTTTAACCTCATCTTTCCTCGTGGCATCTTAAATCTAGATTTCTGACTTTTTTGTCTGTTATGGTATACACATATAGGCTAGTCATAGTACGTAGTCTTTTTTATTTAATATACGTCCATGTTAGTGGTGATCGAGTTTCAAGAGTAATGGACTTGACATGTGACATACATTTATTTCCTTAAGCTCAACACTCTATTCTATTTGGAGCTTAGGCAGGCTTAGAAAAGTTAATCGAAAAATTGGTAGGCACTCTACTTTTTCACGTTCAGCTGTGGACAATTAATTTTATTTCTTTTAGATTGAGGTAGTACCTAATTGTTTTGTGACGTTGGATCTATTCTAGGCTAGCTAAGTATAAGTAAAAGTAATTGATAAATTAATGTTAGTGTATTTAAAAACATTTTTAGGAATCTAAAGTTTCAATTAATAAATTTTAGCTATATACGTTGACAATGACAGGTTGACATTTAAGTTTATATCAAAAACTCTTTCCATCTCAGCTTCGACTGAAGTTCTCACCCATTTATAACATTCATACTATTGTATTAATGAAACCTACCCATTTCCAATTTATAATCCAAGTCAATCTCTAAAAATGATTGAAACTAAATCCCTGACAACAAATTCAAATCCTATAAATGGTCTTACTATTAATGAAAACTTGTAATAAGAACAGAGCGTAAGCCCATAAATGAATTAATTACCCTCATCAACTTGTCAACAAATCGATCCATACTGCTCATCTTAAATCTTAAGTACAATAATTAAATAATAAATGTCACTACTACATTGGCAGAAGACTCGAGAAAAGTCATTCTATTTTATACCATCCTGATCATAAACTCCAAGCCAACTGGCAACCGATGACTGAGTATGTGAACTGCAGTTGTCAACAAGTGATAATTATCCCTTAAGATAAGATTTACTCTGAATGACACTGACACAAGGCTCATCTTCCTCGTCCTCCATAAACAAGACTTATAAGCTGTAGAAGATAATATGCTCTACAATGCACACTGTGTGTTAGATATAAGTTACATTTTTTACAAAGTTTGTTTACAAGATAAGATATTCCTATCATAGAGATCAAAATTAAAATAAAGAAGAGACGCCTGCACATTTTTTGTTTATTTTTAGAGACTCAGAATAAATGGAACCGACAGATACGGTAGAAAATGAATTTCTTGAAAGGAAGAATGCGTTTTGGAACTGTTATTTTAGCTTTGGTTGAGTGAGTTTTTACTCGCTTAAAATATTCTTGAAATTCTTGATCATCTGCATTCTCTAGTTTTCTTTCTTATATGTGGATTTTGAGCTGTTTTAATCAATCAGTGACAAAAGTGCATGCAACTTCTGTTATGTAAATCTTACAGCTTGGTTTTGTTATATCTAGTAGTCTGAAGGATGTTAAATAGTCCGTGATACAAAACCCCACTCACTCTCTCTAAAGAGAAGAAAATAGCTGATAAGTAAGTATACAAAAGTTCAAATTAACCTGATACTTCGGGTCAGAAGTATGGGCTTTATGAGGATGCTGAGGGTTATGTACATTTTTTAAGTATAAACCCTCAGAAACCTTGAAATACTTAGAGAAAAAATATTTTTTGAAAATTTTGTATCCATTATACAAAAAATGAGGAGATGCTCTTGTTCTTGAATTCAGTACGAGTGAACGTCTTATTTTCCATAAATAAGCAAAAGATGTACAAAAGATTGAGATTATTTTGCATGAATAATGCAAGTAGGTATACACACACAAGAGGAAATGCATGCACAAACCCAACCTGCTTTTTAACTTTTGGATCGTCTTCTGCAACTACTTTCCCTTTTCGGAGAATTTATTATTCCTAAGTATTTTTTTTCTCATCTGATTTGGTCTGTCCTGTCCCTCTCCTCGGTTTCAACTTTGTCTCTTTATCGGATCATTCGAGGAGAAAGGTAGAGAGAGATCTTCTTATGTAAGTATATCTCTCTGTCTATTTCAGGTAAATTGCCCCTCTGATAAGAGCCATTCATACTCTTCTGAAGCTTTTTCCGAAAAACTTTCTGCAAGAGAAGACTAAAAAACGCATTAGTATATACTGTACTGCAATATTTGGAACTTCCGATTAGTTTTTTATTGACCAATATGAGACCATAGTTATTATCATACCTTCTGGCATTGATTGATAATTGAACTCAAGTAAAGCAAGCTTAGTCAACACTTTAAATGTGCTAATAAGACAACACAAGGCTTATAAACACACCAAAAATTCATTCCTTTTAAAGAAAACCCGTATAGTATTGACTTTGCATAAGATCCACAGACTTGCATTTGGATTGGGATATACAAAATCGAAAAGTGAATAAGCGCACCCACCTAATAGTAACTATTAGGTAGAAAGAACATTCTATAAAAAGTAGTTTGTTGCAACTGCAATGCAGTACTAAAGCCCCAATTGAATTGTAGATGAGATCAGATAGAATACAGAAGAGAGAATAAGATTACAAACATTCGATTCAATCCACAAGGATTGAAGACTTGGCTCAAAAAAGAAAGTCAGAAAGGAAAGAAAAATCCAATCGAGTGGAAAGTCACATTGAACTCTTTGGGTAATAATTTTATACGACTTATCTCTTCCTAAAATATTTAAATTGCGCAGTCATTTACTTTCTTTTTCTAAAGTATTTATTAGTTTGGATACTTTGGATATTTATCAATAAATCTCTGTTACAGTTATCCTCCTAAATTAAAACAAGAATTATATAAATTTCTTGCTAAAATTTTAATTCAAAAAAACATTTCAAATCCATTTTAAAAACCATAATAAAAAAAAGCCCACTTCCTGTTCCAAAATTAAATGCATAAATTAGTATTTTTATAATCCACGCTTTTAAAAAGATTTAGTTCACACATCTATCCACAAATTTTACTAATTTACACACAATACAACAATATTGACATGACATGAGAGAAAGAAGGAGATAAAAAGTTAGTATAATAAAAGCTCAGGTAAATTAAACCCAATTACACATTAAAGGGTGGAGCTGGGGTTGTTCGGGTGTTGAAATTACACAAAAGCCTTTGAGTAGTCTTTCAACCAAAAGTAATTATTACAAAACGTGCAAGCCCCAAGGGTAAAAGTCTCAATTAACATTGGTATCATCAAGAATATGTGTTAAATTTTTGTCAAATTTTTATTTTAATCAGATGGATTTTTTTTATATTTATTTCATTTTTAGTCTAAAAGTGCCCACTCATTCTTTTTAAAAAGTTCATTACTCTTTATTCCACACACTCATACATACACACACTTATCTATCATATGGCTTGTGTCCTCTGGCATGTTCAATCGTATCTTTAGTATCTACCTATAAAGGATACGGTACATATAATATTGCAAGCTACTACCTCTCTACCTCTTTTAACATCTGTAATACGAGTCTGCACTACATCTTTTTTATTTTAGAGGGGAAGATTTGATAAGATCTAGAAAATACTGTGTAAAACCAGTAGTTCAATTTGTATCTTTTTGCTCCATAAAACTTTATTAAGCCGATGTGTTTACGACGACGAAAAAAAATCATTCAATGGAATATGCACACACATACCTTAGATATGTGTTGTAGTAGGAGTAAAAAAAGAGACTGATAATATGTATAAAGAAAAAAACGTATTATGTAGAACACAAAGATGCAGGCAGATGCACATTTATCGACCGGGTTAAGAGTAAGACCAGGCCAGGTCGGAGAGAAAGTACATACTAACAGTAAACCCTGGGTATATAGCAAATGCAACTGGGAAACCCGGCCAGGCTACTCACTCACACTTACTTTCCTCACCCACCCTCAACCACTACTACTGTGATACCTTTTACTAAATCCACTCACTACTACTACCCACGCGACTTTACATACTCATAGTACGTATCAGTCTCTTTTAGTTCATTCACAGAAAACAAATACCCGAACCGGGTAGCATAAAGCTCCTCATAGTCTCGTGCTTCCACAAATCATCCGATTTTAAGGCATTCAATGTACCGTCACTACTACTACTTCACTACCACTATATTATTACTACTTGCTACCAGAGTGTCAACTCACCTCGGGATTTCCCTGGTATTTCCCAGAAAACTTTCACTCCATTGTATTTATGTACATAAATGCATTGTAAAGAAACCCATGTGGGAGGATGCAGTTTGCAATTCCTTTTTTATTCTTATACTAAAATCTAACCTCGATGACGTCGACAAGGGCATTCAGCAGTATTACTCATAGGCCAACGCTACACATAACAAATAAGATGACGGGGGGTAACCTCCAGTGACCTTAAGGACTTTTTTTACATATCTATCGTTATATGTAAACCCCATTGTCACTTTTACTACTACTACGTTTAATACCATAAAACAAACAGGATGAGATAAAAAGTTCAATATGCAACAGGAATATCCTCAATCCTTATATCCACATTAACTTTTTTGCGAACTGACACTACCTATTATTATGATGTTGACTCATTCTTTTCTACGTAACTAACTAATCCTATTAACTGCCTAAAAAGATGATGATTAAACTTATACCCATAGGGATGTACCACAAGTAGTACCACCACGACTACTACTATCAGGCCTGACCTTAACTTGACTATTGGATGGAAGTTGACTGTCGGGCATAAAAGATCACATAGTTCGTGTTATCGTGAATAATAAAAAAGTCAAGGCTGATATTTGATGAGAGTTGAAGTTAGAATTACAGTAAATTGCTTACCTTCCTCTAGCACGTAACAAACAATGAGACAGAATGAATGCGGTAGGATGATGATTTCGTCATCTCTAGTCATCTCAGCTTTAGGTTATATATTACTATTATTATTATTATTGTTAGTACTTAAATTAAAGGTGTAGTGTGTGCAATATATACACTAGAAGGGTTTTAGATGCAGTTGAGTATACTTTATGAAAAATGAATGAAATTCTAACGATAGAACACATTTTCATACTCTCAGTCACGGACTGTGTGTCATCTTCAATCTTTTATACGTTTTAGTCCCAGTGGTTTATAACCATTGTCCTAGATAACAACACTTTTTTCTATAATATCTCAACCAGAAGTGCATATTGGGATTTTTATTTTAAAATTATCTCATTTAAAAAAATTACTTAATGGTCTATTCGTTAAGGATTTTTTTAAAACTTTTTTTCTTATATAAGCTTCTGTGTGCAATATAATTCGAGTAGTGCTATTATTATTATTATATTATTATAAATTGCAAAGTTTATTTTATTTATGTGTGTGCAGATTTCGTGATTATTGAGATCATAATAATAATATTCGACGTAAATCAAATACACGCCATACACCATAATATCTGTCTTCTCTGTCTAGTTGTATTGTATGTAAAGCCGAACAGTTGGACTTTTTAAATAAAAATCACGATCAGCATATATTATTATTGCCTGTTGACATGAATTTTGCTCTCGTTACAAAATCATTGTTCAGCAGTAGGAGCAATTGTACTGGTTATTTATGACTGGGAAAAATAATAATAAATTTAAATAACATTATGCATTACAATATACCATTATTATTAATATCATTATTATATAAAATTTGCCTTTGAATAACTTTCAAAGTTAGAGAATCTCTCATGATGATGATGTTCCTATTCAATTAAAAGTATAATAAAGACTGAAGTACAAGTAGTGTATATAATAATCATATTTTGAAATGATGATTTTCTGTGGTATGCATAAGACAGGTGTCAATATATATCATTAACTTTTTTGTTTCAAAATTGCAAACTTAGAGTGAACTTATGATTTGTGTCGTGTATCATATGAGATTTTTAAACTATACTAACTTCTTACTATATTTATATTAGAATAATTCAAAGAAGAGTTGTCAGTTTCTTTTATAAAAATAAGAGAAAAGTCAAAGAAAAAAAGTTGAAATTCGAGGACATTTCATTCGGAGTAAATATCATCACATCACACTTGAATCCACACCACTGACCACTAAGTACCACTTGGATGTAAAAATCATCAGTACCATCATCACATCACTGGCAGATGTGAGTTTGCATTGTTATTTTAAACAAACAAAAAAATGACATTGGGCTAATTGCAAAAGCTGGAGTAAATGCACAATCCGAGTTTCTAAAGTGTACTCAAGTAGTAATAATGGACCATTGAGAGAGATTACATTCATTACACTTCATTACCTGAGGTTAGAATACCTTGAGAAATTCTTTACATACTTTTTATAGCGCATCTTTAACAAAAAAACAAAATCTTTAGATTTCTCTTGCATTTTGTGTGTATTTGCTTTTGCAAATGCAATCCTCAATTTCGATTCACAACTTTGTGAAGGATACTTACTTGACACTATATAATTATGTTATATGTAAGTATTAGAAAAGTATCGACAGTTTGGATCCTTTTTTTATAAATATGCAATACCGGATAGATTTAGCAAGCAATAGCATTATGCAATTGCAAATTGCGAGATTATGCAATTCACCACATTTATACGCAGCATCTTAAGTGTTACTAGTAACTATATAGAGTAGACTTAATCGGGAGTTTAAATTATATGGGAAATGTATATATTGAAAGCTTGGACGTTTTGTGCATGTATTTTCATCTCATTATTAGGTGAAATTTACTTAAAGATGTGTGTGTACATACTATTGAAAACACCTTTTAGCGTTACATTACAAAAAATACAATACACTGTGCTATGTACCATGAACTTGTGAAAGATACATTATACTTTGTCACTTGTGCATTATGCTTTA
>JAQGAA010000610.1:0-20839 GCA_034696425.1 Isotoma viridis
TGACGATAGAATAAAAAAAATGATTTGAATCATCTCTTGTCATGAAATATGCATGAATACATTGAGTATACACACAATACAATAAAAATAATATGAATTTGCTCGACAGTCATACAAATAAATAGGGAATGGAATGGCAATGTATTAAAAGTACGAATGTGAAACCAGCTTTTTCTATCCATATGAATTATGTTATATGGAATAAGTCAAATGGGTTTCACAATTGGAATTGTCTACCATGATAATAACATACGAGTGGTATTAGGTATTATATTGTTATAATAATTGCATATGTAACTCTACTGGTAGCTTTTAGACAAAGAGAAACACTAGCTACCAGTTTAGTATAAAAAGGTAATGAAAATCGGGAGCAAAACAATTGTGCTTAATAGAAACGAGTATGATACTTAGTAATGAAAAATGAATAACGTTAACTATGTATTTTATTATAATTGTTATGTTTCGCCAAATAGTCTAATGATATAGTATTTATAATCTATTATCTCTTTTTGATATATATCGTAAAATCCGATCTTACCAAGTAGACGGAGTGTTTTATCAAAGCTAGTTTATTGCTTTGATAAAGTAATATATTATGGTGCTAATGGAGTAGCATTTTTCTACCTGTAGTGATTAAAAGGCAAATGCAAAGGTGTAAGCTAGTTAGTTAGCTACTGATTAGGAGAATACAGTTAGACAAATAGATAGAACACAATAGAAGTAGGAGGGAGTGAGAGGTAGTGGAGTAAAAATCTAAGAAGACATTTATTGATATCAATATCAGAAAAAATTATCTGTATCACTTCATTAAGTTCATACTTTTTTATCATGATGGATAAAAAATGATCCTTGTACTACTTCATTATTTTTTTATTTATTTGCATCAAATGCAGAGGAGTTCAGTTTTGTTTATTTCATCTCGTATTTATTTTACTTGTGTGGAAAGTACATGACATGGTGGTTTTGATAAGAAAGAATTATGTTTTGTATGTTACTGGCAGGGTTGATTTATTGAAAAGTGTCGGGTTGTATTAACATGGTTTTTATTGGATGTGTGGGTATGAGAATATTGTAGGTGTGGGATTAGATTGAGAAGTTGGAAGCTGGTTGTGGTGACTTTTTTCAAAAAGGAGATTTATTACTTTTAGATTAAAACTGTTTTTCAGAAGAGGGTAAATGTAGATACTGAGGATTTAAGTAGGGTATTTACTTTAAGGAAGCGATTGGTGAGCTAGAGTTGTGTTTTTATGAATTTTTTAAGGAAACTATTTAAACTTTATGTAAAATCATTTCTTAAGACTAAAGATAACCCGAGGGTAAAAAATTAGGCTACTCTTACTCTCTGGGAATAATTTAAAATGGTTTTTGCCAACCTTTGATTTATTACATGAGACCTATTATTGGAAGCATTAAGGGAGAAATGTCTTAAAAGTTGGTCGAAGCGAAGACTACATATTTGGGTAATGAATGAGTTTGATTTGATGTTGTTTATTTAAATGAAAAAACAAAAAAAACTTTCATACATTTTCATACTGTTATTAGTACATTGTAGAAAATAATTTAATCTTCATAAATTAACTTCAAACAATAAAAGTGACACAATCCATCTAAATTGAATAATGTTGACACTATCATTGAATAAAGAAAAACAAAACATTGCGTGTAATAAATTGATACAAATTGGAATAAAAAACTATTTAAAGTACATTTAGTACTAATATTTGCCATGTAACACGTGCGAGTGATATTGGATATTGTCATATGAAAGAGTAATACAAAGATATTACTAAAATTGGTTTCGGAAGAGCTTTCCACTTAAGGCTTTCGGCACATTAATAACTTCGTTTCATAACTTTTAAAAGCTTGTAAAGAGCTTGTTGCTTATTTTCTATGTGAATGTTAGCTAAAAGTTGTAAAAAGTTTGAGATGAAATTAAACACGTTTAACTTTTTTTAACCATCTTGTCTTCAAAGAGACTAACCACTCCTTTTTACATTTGCTTGACTAATGTATTTTAAAATTTTCATTCAAATACATTTATTCTTGTCAAATTGTACAATATATTATTTGTATGAGGGGCAAGACATTTAAGAAAGACAAGACAAGAGTCTCTATAGATTGTGTAACTTTTTTAAGTAACAGAACGAGAGAGAGAGAGAGAGCTAAAAAGCAATTGTAATTTCAAATATTTGAAACTAAAATAGACTGAAAAATCTTATTAGACGAAAGATGGACAGGACAAGGAGAGTTTTGTTTATACGAAATAAATATGGCCAAGCTAAAATAGAAAATTGGGATTAACTACACATGGTAAATGTTATGTTAAGTAGGAGTATGTGTATTTGCGTTTTAAAATAAAATACTTATACTTAAATGAATATACCGTATAAACAATATAAGCTTTGTGTAAGTATTTTTATATTGTACAGTTTACCTATTATTTTAATCATGGACACTCACTATAGTTTACTTTCGCTTAGGTTGTTCTGTTAGGTCTTGCTTAATTTTGGCTTTAGTTAGAGACAGCCTGACTAAAGATACGGTTCATTCCAGAAATATCTTATTATAAGATTAAAGCGGCTTAAAATAGAATTTGCTGATCCAATCCATCCACACCACAGGGGTTCATGATCTCAGATAAGGCCGACCCATCGAGACGGATGATGAGATGAATGATGAATTTTAATTAAGCCAATCATTAACTTCTGATATGATGGAAGGATACGTAATGCATTTTAGGTTATGATATTTTTTAAGTTTATATGGATTCTTAGAATGTTTAGCTTTTGTAAGAGTTAATGAATACGTCATAGAAATATAGAGGTTTGCAGCCAAATGTTATGTGAATAGGATTTCTTTTGAAAAAGTTAGTATGTTAATTATTAAAAAGCGGGTGTTCTATTTGTGTTTTTCTTGACTGAATTTGAATGAAAATGTTCGTTAAAAAGTTTTAAAGATGATATGCATGCCAACCTTGTTGTTCTCAAAGACAAAAACCTTCTAGTTATTTCTCTAAAAAACAGAACAATGTCTAAACTTCAGCATAAAAACATTTCTTTAGATGCACGTCATCCCAAAGGGAGTATTTTTATGAAGAGCAATTAAAAGCGTAAATAAGGTACAGGTAAGGTACATACCACATTCCAACTAATTATTGAAGTAGTCTAACAATACTTATTAATTTTAACAAGTGAGCAATTAGAGTTTCAACTGAAGGTGTTTTCATTTAAGAAATGAGTTCACATTTGCTTGAAGGCTAATTGAAACAATTCAAATTGTTTTGTGTACTAGTCTGGATTCATTTTAAATTTAGAATAAAAAAAACTTGAAAAAATGTATGCGGTCACATGTAGACTTGATCTAATTGATTCTGATAAGCTTACGTAGTTTAATGCAAGTAAGAAGAAAAAGATAATAATGATAGACAGATATCTAACAATCTTTTGTAGGTATATTTATTATTATATAGAATGCCCTGCCTGTCATGTATCTTGAGTAAATCAATAGGACATGTGATGATGCATAAAAAAACTTAACAATTAAGAAGGACAAGAACCCCAATGTAATCTTTATTGTGAGAAAACAGCCATCAAATATTTATAATCATCAAACATGAAACTTGTTTGTTTGAAACGGGCATGGTATGTGGTATGTTAATGGTTTGGAATTTGCATATTCAGTGTAAATTGCAATAAACTAATTAGATCAGATTTCACTTTATAACATTGAGGATCTAGAAGTGCAAATGAGATGAAGTAAAAAAACATCTCTTGGGATGCTTTTGATGTAATTCCGAAAGTAGACATCTGGTTGCAATGTAAAATTCTTTTGCAAGGTTTGATTTTAAACTCGTCAGCAGGTATCGAAAAGTATATATATAAAGTTATTAAGATTCCTAACTACAACAAGAATCGCCTTTGGGAATGGGAAACCTTTTATTATCCGAATTGGTGTTTAGCTTTTTAAAGTCTAAAAGTGAAGTCTTGAAAAAAATAAAACGCTTTGAAGTAAGTTCAGTATTTATTTGAAGTAGTTCAGTATTTTTATGTATTTATTTATATGTCAGTAGGTTTCATTTGTTTCTATTTATAATAAGCTTTAAAAGTTAAGAAAAGTAAATTTTGAGATTTCTATACAAACTGTCCTAACTAAATGCCTATCCACTTTTCAATGTACACGTAACCCATAGCTGTACAGATTTTGATACAAAATCAATATTATTGTCTCAATAATAAACAAGAATTCCAATTTGTTTATTCCAATAATCAACTCTACCGTAAATAAAGGAAAAAATTGAAATACTAAACTTAAAAAACATCATTCAACTTTATTTGAAAAGGTGAAAATGGCAAAAACTAACTAATAGAAAAAAATTAAGAAGTATTTATAAAGGGTATTTATTTAAAATTATTAAAAGCATTCCCAATCGGACAAACTGCAGAGGCTTATCGGACAATGTCTTTCCTAGCTAGTCAAAGCCCTGCTGCCTGTCCTAATTGGTCATTTACTACTGTAGAATATGAACTACTAGAAATACACTTAACTTCTAAATCATTTGGAATTAGTTCTACCACAAATTGATCCATAATGTCTTAATCAAGAAAAACTTGGAATAACTGACTATAAACTATACTTGTCGAAGAACTACATATGACTATGGCTAAAATCGAAGTTGAGCAAAGTTTAAATTCTTAAAAATTTTTCAACGTAGCAAAATATATGAAATTGAATGCTTCTATAAGCAGCTTAAACTTCAGCTATTCTATTATGAAACTCTAAATCTGTCACGCATCTTTAATGAATAAAATCCCTCAACAAGGTCTTAAACTTAGAAATAATAAATAAACATTTTTTCAAACTTTTTTTAAAACAACTTGTGGCATTTATTTTTACGTATTAGTTAAGTTACACAAGTTCTCTTCGCGATTTTTTCTTTCTTTCTGTCAAAGTTTTTTTTTTCTTTTGCATGCGAAAACAATTATTTATACTTTACTTTCATAACATTTTTTAGCTGTTTTCTTCATAATAATCATACTAATAATAACATTCTAATAATAATAATAACATTATACATACAATGTACTCTCTTCTTATTAGTTTCATCATAGTAATTTGTAGTGTTTTTATATAATAATATGTATAATCTATTTATATAATATAATATATATATATACGGATGTAAATCACAGGTACACAACCGAATGTATGGAATTGCCCATAAATCCTTCTTTCCAACATTTTCATCTATCTTTTTCTATAGTAATTATATAAATCTTTCCCTCATCTTACTCTAATAGCATTATTAATTATACCAAGATATTTACTAATGTATTCCATTAATAGTAACTACTACTATTATCTGTGTAAGTAGTTGTGATGCAGTTTTCTCTTTTAATTTTTCAGTAATAATAATAGTAGTCACGAATTTATAGTTTGAGTCTAGTTTAAAGACAGTAGTAGAGTAGCAGTAACATGAAAATAATTATTTTGAAGATAGAAAAAAAGTCAGTTACTAAATATAATAACCTTTTAACCTTTAATGTCAACAACTGTTCAAAAGTCGTGTATCTTTGAAAAGATTCTTTTTAATATACGTCAACAATTCAAAAGATTTTAGTCGGAAAAAGTTTTACGTAATAATTTTTCAAACAAATGGCCACATATGGAGGTAATGTTCACTTTAATTATTTAATAAGTTGGTGGATCATTTTTGAGAAAATTGTATTATTTTTCTTTAAAAAGACTGTAATGAACACTAATAAAGCTATTGTGCGGAATAATAACTCACTCAATTTATTGTACATTGTGTTATATTCTATTGAAGATGTAACAAATACGGCTTCTTATTTTTTTTGCTCAAATTTATCTAAGAAATAATTAGCGAGAGTTTAAAGAGTGAACTTGAACTTGCTAAAAGAAGGCAATAAAACTAAAAGTCTACTTTTGTTGATAATTGGACCTCTTTGAATTATAAAAATTGGCAGTGGGATGATGAAACTTAATTTTCCTATACTGAACTGGTAAGTTATTTATCAAAGAAAAAAATAATTAAACTAACTTATTTATAACAGAACAACACAACCCAAAAACCAACTACATGCAGGTGCAAACCTTGTGGCCTGCTCAATGCATGTTGAACTGTAAATGGGAAATTCTCAAAGAATTTTTAGTTTGAATTAAGACATTAACAATAATTGGCCATTTGCTTGAAAAACAAAAAGATTTTTCATATTCCATACATAATGTATGGAATTGGAGTCAGAAATACGTAAATGAAAACAACATTGAATATTATTACTATTTGTTATAGAATGCAGTTAATATTTTCTCTGTGTAGTATAAACTATTACTTATAATCATAAAAGAGTAAAAGTTACGAAGAGAAAAGGATTTGAAAGCACATTGCCGACGAAGTTTTATATTTTCTTTCAATATTATGGTAATTTGTACGCTTGTCCCTATACAATATATATTATGATTATTATAAACGCTGAGAGATTGAGATATTAGTTCACACAATAATATACAAATCATCATCATGCAACATGTACGTAATAATTGTTGTAGTACAGATTTTGAATTGAAATACAATTTACAATTATTGCACCGGTATATGAGGGCGATGCAAAGTTATCTAGTAATAATAACGTAATAATAATAAAAAAAATTTCCTAAAGCTACTTTTTAGTCGCAAAGGTAGTGTAAATCTATCGATTCTAGAATCATCTTGATAATTAATTGCACAAATAATAAATGAAGACAAGTTTTTTATATCACCTACGAGTTTTCAAGAAATACCCAATCCATACCATTATCAAACTGTAAAAAACGCTTCACATTCATTTCATGTGACAGTCTAGCAGACTCAATTAACAGTAGTATAGCACTACTTATACTTGTACTAAACTAATTAGTAGTAGTAGCAGCAGTAACAACAAAACAACAACAATGAAATGTAGGCCTGTTTAGTTCAAATATTGACTATTGCACTTCAAAGTTATATAAAATTTTCAACAAAGTGTTCGCACAGTTTTCTCAAGACTGATAAAATGCAACTCAGTATCATTATCATCATCGGCACTGTCAAAGATTTTCTTAAGCCCTTTTATTCAAGGAAGTCAGACTAAGTCATTAAGTAAAGTTGATAGAAGTCTAGAAGAAATTATTCAAGTTATAGTTTTCAAGTAAGGTTGTTTTTTTGTTGTAAAAAGTGAACACTAAAGTTTTATCAGGTTACTGACTCAATTAAAAAATGCATGCAAACTTCAAATTAGGAGAATCAAGAAGGCCGGTTTACCTACATTCAGTTACAATCTCTGTACTAGTGATAGTATAGTGCGAATCACAGTTCAATACGATTCTTAAAATCGATTGTAAAATATGCTAAAGAAAGATAGCATATTATTCAGAGATAATGTTTACATCAAGGTAGTGAATTATAATTACGAGAATAAGAGAAAACGAAGAGATCTTTGGTATACATTTCAGCACTTTCATTTGCTTGTTGCTTTGGTGCGTGCAATGGTTAGATTTAATATCCTACATGACATCTCGAACAGCTTGAAACAAATTATAGACGTTTTATCCGACTCGGTGTTTTTATCATTTACAGAGAATGCAACAAGATAGATTAACCGTGATTAATTGCCGCTTTTAACATTCTTCAACTTATCCTTAGATATTATTTACCAAGTCAAGTTTTACTTAGTTATCCTTTTTTACATTAATGAATGCACCGTTACTTTTAAATAATTAAAAATAATGAACATAACTGAGGCTTCAAACGTGAGACAAATGCGAAAAACTACATATGGAAAAAATTGTATATTTCAGAAGTAGAGAAACAAAACCTGCTGAAGAATATTGGAGGACAGAGACGACGCTACTTCTAATGAAGATGAGTTTTACTGACAGCAATCAGTTTTTAGCTACCATTAGAAATAACAAAGAATTATCAATCAACATGCAATAATAGTGACGACAACAACAAGTTCATTACAACGACATCATCATGCAAATAAACAAACGGGATCAATAAAATATTGAAAAATTAGTAGTAAACTTACGCTAACTAGCTTATTATGAGGTACGGTCTTAGTGAAATTAATAATAATAACAAAGATTAACTTAATGTCTGAACTTAATTGTAAAACAATATCGAAAAAATTCTCAAGACTAATAAATAATGTCTTCTGAATCAATTACTTGTAGTTATCATAAGGCATATTAATACATAATAACAAACAATAACAACGATATTAAATATTAGAATAATAATTATTATAAGGTAATAAAGCTACTTTTTTTACCTAATGAACAAGTCTTACGTAATAAAACTAATAATAATAAGTAGGAGCAGTAGCAGTATATAGTAGTAACAATAATAAAAATACACTCTCGTCCTTCCTCTCTCGCTTTTTTTAAACTACAAACTAATATCATGCATTCTTTGATTTCAAAAAATTCATGCAAAAAAATGCACTTGAACTACGGAAATATGTAGTTCTAACATCTAACACCTATTTATAATAATTAACAACATCTCTCTTACTTTTAAAGGGTTGTTGTAACAAATAGAAAACACTCATGCAGTTATTATTTGTTTGGGTTGCTGTTGTGCTGTGACGTGTTGTTAAAATGTAGAGTTGTAGTAATCGTAATAAAGTACTTTAAACCGTACACAGTAAACGCTTTAGTTGTACGCTTGCTTTATACAAGACTGTGTCACGTAACAAGTGCGAATATTTTGTAGCCTACCTTTCTTTTGGTCTATGAATGGATAAGAAAGTACATACAAGTAGAAATTAGATTGGTTGGTAGGTCATTGGTATGTCTCGCGGTTTAAAAAACATTTTGCGGAAGAATAATAATATAAGGACAACCCATAATGTAACATTTTCAATGTCCGTCACACATAAACAGATCAACCTGTAGTAGTTATAGTTGAAGTTCAGTACTTTCTGAACTTAATAACTATGAAGAATTTAATGTATATTTTAATAACTAGTTAAGTTTCCTTTCGTTTCCTATAATCTTAATTCATCGGTTAAATTACCAAGTAGTAGTACCATAATTCCTGATGCTTTTAATAATTTAAATTAGTTAATATTATCTATTGGCTAGTTGTTAGATGATGTGCCGAGAATATCTCTAAGATAATTTTCAATGGGAGTGTCAGAGATGAGACGGTAGAAGAAGAGATGTTCGAGACACTTGAGTCCGATTGATCTCAGGGCTGGGAGTCGAAGTAATAGCTTGGCGAATCGGCCTGGCTCGTGAGCATATCTTTGTCGAGTGTATTCTTCAAGGGTTGCGTACACTTTATCTCGTAGACTTTCTACAAGTGGCATCGAGGGTGGGGGCAGTCCACGTGCATCTAATTCAACAAAAGTTTCAAGTCAAAAAACACTTTAACATTATTCAAAGAGAATATTAATGGTTTAGAGAATCAGGGGTTCTTTGACATACCAGGGTTAAAGAGGATAATAGCTTTCAAACAACCTAACTCGGATCTATCGACACTCATATCTTTCATCTTCACCACAATTTCAGATAGGACGCGGTCAAAAATATGAACTAAGCCGGCCTGAAAATTACAAGAAACAAGAAATTAGTCTCAGAAAATTGTGCAAAAATAATATGTTATTTCAAATACAAATATTTTTCTTCAATACTCACTTGATGTGCAGTGGTTCTGTAGACCGTAAGACCGTTGGCAAGAACCAGGGCTTCTTTCGCTTCCATGGAGCGATGTGCGAAGCCCAATATCAGTAATTCATTCCAACCTGAAAAATGAAATCAATTAATGATTAGCAATTCAAAAAAGGTCAACAAATCTCTATAACTCTTTATATCTAGGTATGTCAAGATAACTTACCGGTACTAAGGAGGGTAACGCGATCATTGAGACTCAACTCGTTAAAATGTGGAACAATTTTGGCCCATTCGACCAACTGACAAAGCTGCTTATCAGCCGCCTGACAAATATCACCCATGGCTAGATTGTCCGTGTCAACAATAGGACGCTCGCGAGGATCGCACCGACACTCAGCCTCGAGAATACGATCCAAGGGCATTTCCATAGGGGAATTTGAAGTTGACTCCACTTCACTTTCGCTTCTTTCTTTCGTCCTTTGCCTTTCTTCCTGTATTTTTAAAAATCATAAGAAACAGACAGAAGTCATTAGACAAATTTTACATTCTCCCCTCAAAACTGAAAAATATTTGCAGTATATAGTTTAAAAGAACGAAAGTTTCCAATTTCTAATTCTCAGTCATCAGTCAGTGCATTTCTACTTAATTACTGTCATAATAAATACCAGTCAAAGTGTAATGATAAATTTCAAACTCAACGAAAAAGGGAGTTACAAGGTAGTAGCATTCTCATATCATCATTATGTTGTGAAACCTTATATAATACTCGATATTAATTTCATCATTGTCAATTAATTCTAATAAAATTATTATGAGACAATAAAATAAATAATATAATTCTTATAATAGTACAAAAGGTTAACTTTTTTTGGTCTTGCTCACAAAAAAATATGGAGACGACAGAGATGGGAACATTCACCACCAATAAAGTTCTAAGCTTTAGAATAGAAACTTTCATAAAAAATGACAAATAAGCAGCCGCATAGGCCATCGGGTAATAAGCAAAGCTTCACCTGTGCACGGGACCGTCTTCTATTGGATCGCTGCTCACACTCATGAAGATACTGCATGGCAAATAAATAATAGAATTCGTATACAAGAACAACAATTAAGGATTTTTTATTATTTTTTTTATATATTTTCAATTGTCAATCGACTTCTCAAATGAATCACATAAAATTTCATTTTAAGTTCTCCTATTAAACAATCAATCAATAATCATTAACAATGAACGATAGTAATAATAATGGTAATGCTTGTTTACAGCATACATCATTATTACAACAATTAAAAAGATTTCAAGCTCAAGAAATACGTAAAAATGGGTAGAATGGAGGAGATGGACAGATCAAATACTTAATGACAATTCAACTATTTTTTATAGGTAACAATGACTACTGCCTATAGCTGCCTGCCCCCACTCGACTCCATTCTATAAGGTTTATTGTAATACTTTATGAAAGTGATTGAACAACGGAAGAATGACGGCTATATAGGATAATAAAATACATTATTTTTCAAATTGGATCGAAAAGGTCAAAAGTGCAAAGAAAAGGTGAAGGGAGCGCTTTCACACTCACACATAATGAATTTAAATTAAAGGAAATTATTGTTTTAAAATACGCAAAGTTGCTTTTCAGTTAAATAAGGAAATACACTAACTGCCATCCCGTGTTGTTAATAAAAATAGTAAAAAGATTGTACTGGGTCCCGACACATTCAATCAAGATTAATTCCATCATCCATTTAGTTAGCCCTACAACACTATTATAGTAAAAGAGCAGTTTAAAAGTATCGTATTTCTTGGTATTATTATATCTTCCAATTGAAAAACCGAATGCTTTGAATTCACGATTATTGTTGAAATGGGTTTGTTATGTTAAGTTTGTTGTTAGAATCTACTTTCTTTGAAGTTTTTATAGTGAAAGCACTCACGCTACAATGTCAGATTGTTCTCACAAAGTATAAGGGTTTTTCAATGAATGTATAAAACCAAGAAATACGCTGTGTAAGAAAAAAAATGGTAGTGAATAAAGCAATTTTCTACTCCCAACACCAAGATGCAATTTCTTACAGTATTTTTCGCATGCCCTATAATAGATATCTGTCGTATATTTTGAAAGCTTTTATGTACTCCATTAAGACACAACATGAAACACTCAACATCAACACCGAGCGATACCAGTCTTAATATGTATTGGAATTTTAAACAAATCAAAAAAATTATCCCTTTGTAAAAGTAAAACTGACGGACTTACACCCTACATGTAAATAGACATGACACTCAAAAAGTGTGTAGACATAAAAGTCACAAAACAAAAAAAAATTAATGAAATGAAAAGACTTGGGAAAATGGAAAAATTTAGAGAGCAAGACAAGAACGGAAGTTGGGAGAAAGTAAAAATGTATATATTTTGTATGTATAAAATGTCAATCAAGAACATTTGAAAACATACCTGAACTGCTTCACGCTTCATTCCTTGCGACAGACATTTTTGGTAGCGGCAGTACTGACATCGATTTCGATGTCTTTTGTCTATCACACAGCTTTTGTCTTCACGACAAGCGTAGGTAAGATCCTTACGGACAGTTCGTTTGAAAAACCCTTTACATCCTTCACAACTGTAAACCCCATAGTGTTTGCCACTTGCACGGTCACCACAAATGCTACACAGATGTTTCGAACCACTTAGCGGATGGTTCGGAGGGTATTGTCCATTTGTGGGGGACAAACCATTGGAAGAGGATGAACTACCACCAGCACCATTTGTAGTTGTTCCATTTACATTATTCGTTGACACTCCATTTCCATTTGTTGAGGAGGCAAGAAATCCAGAACTAACTGAGAAGGATGATTGAGGCAAACTGGTAGATGTCAAGGTTTCATGGAAAATTAATAAATTAAACAAATTTCATATTAGAAAAGTCTTTTTCTTGTAAAGTTGCAATTGTTTAACACTTCAAGCAATGCATGATAAAGCCAAAGCACCTATTGATACCGAAATACCGATTGATAAAAATAAATATGAGATATCCACACTACCTATTTAAAATTGAAGCCACAAACAAATATTTATGCATGTCTTTTCCCTCGACCTTAAACTCGAGATAAGAGTTTAAAAATAAAATCAACCCTATACATTTTAAAACTGATATTTTAAAAATGCTTATATTATTTGCATACAATAATACTTTTCAGACCAATGATTTTAACTTTTCATGCAAATCATGAAATCACCATGTTTTTTAATAAATAAAAAAACTATTGATGTAATAAATAAAGCATGCCAATGTCCCTTTTATCAATTTATGTATGAAAGACATGTTTAGGCAGTGAGCCAAGAAGGTGACCGACGACGCCAAAGAAACAAATATTGACATTGTTATTCAAACTATATTGTAGAAGAAAAGCGGCTCCAGTAAGTCGGATTGGGTGAAGTCAATGTCAAGTTCTTACATTCTTACCTTAGCTTTAGTTTTAGTTGATTATTACTTTTTTCTGGAAAATATTTACTTTGATCTCTTTAACCTAACCAAGTTGAATGATCAAAGAGATTTTCTTACTCTCCTTATTTGTCTTGTAAAATGAAGAATCAATTTAATATCAAATAAAATGCCCACGACTAGTCCGCAAGTGCGTCGTATAGATATAAAAAACCTAAACTCAAATATTTGATTTAACGAGAACAAGAATTCATAAAAGAAAACAACAAGATCAATGTCATTTAAAAGGCTTACACTGCCATTTTAATCCAATGTTTCAATGCCATTTATGTACGGATCTAGCATTAAACACTAGGCACACAGAACCATGCTGACGTTGACATTTAAACTAATTTTCATGGTTTCATAAAATGATTTTAAAGAACTTTTAACCATTAAAATCGACTTCTTTCGAAATCTAATTGGTTGACAGGTCATAAGCTTGCACACACAGTGCAGTTATTTAGCTAAAAAGCCTCTTGTGCTGTTATTAGACTCCCCTTCGCCAACAGAAGGTGACTTTGAAACTCCAAACTTCAGTGACCCTAGAACCCCATCAAAACGAATGCCATTTATCCAAGCGTCCCGAGCCCTAGAAAACCCCGGGGTGCTTTTCTATGCCTGTGGTTCATCCCGAACCATCATACTACGTCAGTTTAAAATGTCAAAAGCACACAGAAAGAAACCTTGAACTATGAATACACCAACGAAGGAGAAGTCAAACAAGTAGCAAAATAAGACTTTTGTGATTTCGGGCTTTTCGGGTGGGGGGGATAGTACTTGCTTATGGCAATTACAAGTCAACGACGGTAATCATTATTTATCACAAAGGGGATAGTCTAAAAATAATTTCAAATATGATTCATCATCATCCCACTTCAAAAGAACAAAACCACAGCATTCTTCTTTAATCAAGATCATACAATATCAAATACCGTCGACTGATTTTACAGAAACTAAAATTTTAGCTATCCCGGAGGTTTAAGCCTAATCCTTTTCATCATTTTATTAAAACCATACAATCACGACAATCAGCCACATTATGACATTCAAATCGTTAACGAGTCGTCCTAATGATAATCTATTGCTGTAATTCTATACCCAACAATCCACGCGTGGTTTCTGTACTTCCTTGATATAATGCCAATTGCCAAAGGAAGAAGAAATTATAGGTTTAAGCCTAATCCTTTTCATCATTTTATTAAAACCATACAATCACGACAATCAGCCACATTATGACATTCAAATCGTTAACGAGTCGTCCTAATGATAATCTATTGCTGTAATTCTATACCCAACAATCCACGCGTGGTTTCTGTACTTCCTTGATATAATGCCAATTGCCAAAGGAAGAAGAAATTATAGGTTTTAGTTTTAACACGTTACATGTGGTCGGTGTATGTTTACAAAATTGTACACAGCATCTGGAGTCAGTATACTCACAACTGAGGAACATTATGATTACATAGATACGTACCCGCCTCCAGCAATATTACTACTAATGAATATTTCAAAAATTAGTGAGCAAGCATTCATAATAGTAATCAAGATTGTATAAGAAAATACACACAAAATGAAATGCGAGGACACAATGTAATAAATTGCAAATTCAGAGAGCCCCAGGTTCTGTAGAAAATAAAATTTATATTTTTTAATAAAACTCTTCATTGTTACTTGCTTGTATGGTAAAAATTCAAGAATTTTGTAATCATCATCATCATCGCTTTATGAATCCTCTAACTCCTCTTTATCCTAAACAATATCCATTCTATCCATACTTGTACATTTTCATTCATTTACCTGTGCATACTTCTGCACAGCAAACTTCTAAATAAAAATTTTTCATTAAAAAATAACCAAAGAGTAGAATACAGAGATAAAACATTCAGTAAGTTAAGTTACTTTGAAATTTGAAAAAATGTTTAAAGAATTTTTTATAAAGGCTTGTAATAACCTTGACTTTGCACTTCATGCTTGCTTGGAATGAACGAACTAAAGGAAGGAAAGAAGCTTTTTACACTTAACACTCCTTAACTGTTCAACATTATATTATTCGTACTCAACAATTGGAAAAATTGTATTCAACTTTATGTTATACAGGCAAGACGATATGTGCTATGTATGTACTCAAGTAAAGATTCTATCTCATCTTGTCGTGAGATCTTTATGTGAATTTCCTTTCTTTTTTAATGTTCTGTAAAAGAAATATATAATAAGAATGAATGTAATAAATAGATACTGCATAGAACTACATGCTACTCTGTCTTGATTTTAAAACTTATCGCTTGGTCGTGGTTGAAGTCTTATTAGTTAATGCTTGAGAATTGTGTTAGTTGGATAGACTAGACAATTGGAAGTGTGTAAAATAAACCACTGCTTTGAGTTTAAAGTTTATAGTATCATTATTCTCGTGCCCTGATGAACTTGACTTGGTTCAAAAATCTTTTTATTTACATTACTTACATAAAAGAGTGAACATGGAAATGTAATGCAAAATCATTGACAGACACTTCTTTAACTTATTTTTTTTTCATGATTCATCTTTTTTAGAACCACGCAATACAAGCTTCTTATTAAAAAGTAAAAATAAAAGTAAAATATACTACATCTATGGATTTGGTTATGAATAGAAGAATGTCATTTTTCAACCTTGTGTTAATATGGGACTTAAAACTTCAATATTCATTTGAATTTCGATTGCTTACCATCATAAAGAATCCAAATGTTTGAGTACATTGCAAATAAACTGATTACTGAATATTTGTGAATTTTTAAGAAATACATAATATTACTGTCTCATTTGCTTGTTTTAAAGTTTAAAACACTGGTTTTGAAAAGGTATGAGTCAACGTTATCTAATTGTTTATGTATTTTATTTATTTTCACCTACCCTAAAAAAATGTTGATGTTTTCAAAAATATCCAATGGTGGAATTAGTGCAGACATGAGTTAATGGGGCGAAGTTTTCAATACAGGGTTTCAATCGGTTTCAATTTAAATATTGGCATATTTTAACAAGCCTTAGCCTTCCTCTTCTACTCATCCAAGTTTAAAAAAGTCTTATTTCATGCAAAACACATTTCGTAATAGTAATAGATCATGTAAAATGTAACACATGAGAAATAAGTGTAAAAAAGGCATTCATGCTAAGTTCAATATCATTAGTTCGTTATAGGTCTGCTAATACTGCCGAAACATTTATTTATTTATTTATTTATTTTAGAAGGTCAAAAATACACACTAAATAAGATTTACATTTTCCTGAAAATAAAACTAGTACACCCGCATTTCGTCTTTTGCTGATTTTCAGGCAGTGTTCTGATTTAAATAACTAAAAACATCCGTCTGACAACTCAAGTTTGAATCCAAAACCATTCATGCTACAAAAAGATGTTGTCTTGACTGATTGTAACGAAGTTAATGCTAGCAGGGCAGACAATTGTCAAATAGTAAAAGCAATAACATAAAAGGGAAAAATATAAAAAAACAAGTCATGGAGAAATACAATAATATGAAAGAAAAATATTTATTACATTCTTCCAATCTCGAAACCATAACGAAGGAAGATATTATGAAGGTCCTCCGTTTCACGCGACATGAACAGAAAAAGACTATTGACTCAACTACCAATCACTACTAGTACTAGCTAGTCAGTAAGAACTAATGCAATTCGTCTTGTGTCACCTTCTGCGAAAAAGCCTTAAGAATAAAGAAGCTCTTCCAACCATCAATAAAAAGAACGGAACAAGGTCGTAATCCAATCATCACGGTTTCCGTTCAACAATACAAATACGTTATCGACAAGACTTTCGTACCTTAATAGTTCTCTCTACCAACTTGAACTTATACCATATTATATAGTGGATATAGCTAAAGCTAAACCATTTTTGAAAGAAAAGCTTTTATTTTTTTATTTTTGCTAAACTAATAATAAGAGCCATATTTCGATATTTCTCCATTATCTTCAAAAGAACTTGTACCAACGAAGCAAAAAGACATTAGATTGAAGAGACTCGACCACGTGTGAAAAATTCATGACGGTCGATTCTTAGTCACGAAGGGAATCAAATCGTGAATCTCTTTCAGAATCAAATCAATGATATCCTTCATCTTTAAAATTCGTTTTGTCGTGATCCTCAAGATTTAATTCGCCCTCAAGCTTCTAAAGATTATGATGAGACTCAATCTCTAAAAAAATACTCAAATTTATCTTTAACAATAGTGTAGAGTTCATTTAAATTTGAATACCAAATTCCTAGAAAATGAACTCCAAAGAGATTTCATAATATCTTATTCCAAAGATGTATAAAAAATAATATAAAAATTCTCAATTCTAATGCAGCTGCATTGTTCGATTCGATCTTTTGGATAGTACAAAAATTTAAATATGGGTTTCATTAGATAAGTATCATTCTGTGAAGAAAAATAGAATTACAAATTACTTCGTGCTTGCAGGAAATCCTTTCTCTAATCTAATCTCCACAGAATCTTCCTTTTAGTGCCAAAATGAAATCTGCACGGACATTATTACTAGTCCACCCTTAACCCTAAATACAGAATAATAGTTCCTTAAAAATGCCATATGTCCTAGTAATAATATATTTAAACTTCCATCTATTTTAAACGTATTGGCTGAACCGTTTTCCTTTTGATCTAATAAGCGCCCAAAGACTTGTAATTTCAAAAATTTCAGTATTTCAATTTTTCATTTAAATATTGAAAATGTCAAGGTGCATATTTGATATTACAGAATGGTTTGATAGACCATTCATAGCACAAATCTTGATTCTTTCCACAACCCTCTGAACCCTTAACTAATTCAGTTTGACGATTTATTCCAAGACATTTATTTATATAGATATTATACTCCTTACTCCTACACTCACGACAGATTTGTGGAAGGGAAGAGGAATATATTTCAATTCAGCAGCTGAACAAAGAACGCCTTGTTGCTTGTTGGAAATTGCAAGATAAAGTTTGATAGGCAATTTTGGAGAATCTGGAGAGCATGAAATTAAATTATGATCAAACTCACGATTAATGTATTCCTCATAGAAATAGATATATTGGTATTCCTACATAGTTTATGTCTAACTCTAGACTAACAGACTAAAGCGAGCCTTCCGTTTTTATCCTTAGTTTCATTAGAACTTTAAACCTTCATTTCATTACATTGTTGTATAAGATTAAACGATAAAATCCTCATTCATCCTCTACTCCTACTCATTCATCTTTTAGATTTTTTCAGCTTTTCGCATCATTTCAAATTTCAACCCTTCATGCTTTTGGTGATTTCGCATTGTTGTCTAAAATCCAAGGGATTTAACTGCGTAGAAAAACCCAAAAGATTTGAAATGAAATGCACAATTGTTTTTCATACATTCTACCAGGCAGTAACTACTATTATAACTTTATAACTTATATAATCTCATCCCCAATTTTTTTCTAACAACATTATAGCAAAAACTATAACACAAAACTAATGCAAAATCTCCACATGCCGCCATGCCGGTTTTATGTTATCCCATCTTCATCCACTCTCTCGTGTCAAGTCAACAACAATAAAAATTATTTTTTGCACATCAACTCTTATCCATATCCGAAGTACGCAGTACAAAATTGTAATACAATGAATCCGCATCGACATCGATATCATCCCCAAGCCCCAACCCCATGCTTTATCATCATTATTATTGCCATCATGTACTTTTAACAAAAACCATTAGTGTAGTATGGCTGCATGTTCCAACTTTACAGACTTAACACTCCTACATTGTACTCATCTCCTGAATATAAATACGTTAAGGCAATGCTAACGCTTTGAGAAAAAAAAACGCTAGAGCCATTAAAACAGAATAAAATAGTAGTATGACACATAAATGACTGAATTAATATTTTATTAAGCTTTGCAATCGTTAAGCCTGGAGGAAAGTGAAACGAGGACCTACCAAGTGTACCGAACGAAATTGCACCTTCCTGGCATTGATTAATCTTATTAAGTAATTCATTATACATAAAATACTTTTCCTAATTAATCATTAAACAGAACTCTTTGAAATGATTGATCTGATTGATGAAACCGATCACAAAATTTATAAACAAATCCCTAGAAAACCCCTACCACTCTCACTTTCAGTAGCTCATTACCCTATCAACCTTCTCTGTCATTGCCTTATAAAATATATCCTCATTTTCTTTCTACTACTAATACAGACTACAACTTCTACCTGCATGTCTGACATACTAATAAATATAAAATCGTGAAAATTTAATACGTAAACAATTTTGTGAAAGGTCTTATAGAGTTATAGCACAATCATCTCCTTTATGTTTACCTTCATCTATTGGCAACTTTTTTTATATCTTTGCCCAACCCTATACCCTTACCCTTCATTTCCATTTCACCTGGTTTAATAGAGTTTTAAATGTGTTTTCACTTTTAATATGACTTTTTACGCAATGTTAATCCTTAGCCTGCGAATGAAAACAAGATCCTTCACAAACAAACCAATGACTTTGCAAAAACATACTTGTACCACGACTACGTTGCAAAACAAACTCATTTTACGACCCATGCTTCGCATAGTATTATTAAGCATGTAAATGCTTTAAGGCGTTTTCCCACTGACAAAAAATATCTAGCATCTTGCAGTTTTTGATGCTGATGCAAAATGCCAGGATGCGAGCAGTTTTAACTGCCTGACTGTTCACACCTAATTTGTAATTTCAATTTCGCATCAACCCTTTGGCATCAGCAGCAAAAGCTGCTTGAGTCAAGCGTCAATTGCTGCTGCTGCTATTTACATTTGATGTGAACGCATCAGCAGCTATTCGCAAAGACCATAGAATTTTCTATCAAATTGGAAGGAGGGAAACCCAAAAGACCAAAACTCAGCTGAAGTTGTTTTGGATTTATGAGTATTGTGTTCATAAAGCGTAAAATCTAGTATTTTTTTAAACTTTAAATATTTCGAAACTCTGAAATTTGGAGCTCAGATAATGGACAAGTGCTGTTTTTCCTGTGCAGACCCAACTCATTTTTACTTCGAGTGCCCAAAAACTAATCTTGACGTCAAGAAAAATAAAAAAATGGCCAAAATTGCATATCGTGACAAAAACCCACAAGTAAATGTGAAAAGCTGCACTCGATACAAAGAAAGAATGGCTTTTTTCGAAGAAGGATTACTTATACCGGTAAAATATCTCAAAAATTTAATTTAAAAAGAAAAATACTTTAAGGTCACAAAACTTGTTATGAATAATAATTTACTTGTAGGTCTCTTTAATAAGAAATGAAATGGAGAGATTGATAGATCAACTTCATATTACTCAAGATCGATGGGAAGAAAAAGGGAAAATTATCCTGAATGGACAGGGTCAAGTTGAGGGAAAGGAGTACATTGAGAAGCTGAATCGTGAACTGGATGATATTCTTGCTGATATTAGGATGATTTCCGCATATTCAAAAGCAGTAAGTTTATACAAAAATTATGGCATAAGTGGGCAAAATCGTATTCTTAAAAAGTATTTCGATTAAATTATAGCACACGACACACAACCCTTCAAAATTGAACCAGACAGATCTTGATATTTTGTTTTATAAAGAATTGGACAAGAGAAATTTAAGAGACATTTTGGTGAAAGAGGTGAAATTGGCTCTACATCAAATAGATTTAGCAGAGCGCTTCGGGCAGTCTTTCTT
>JAQGAA010000611.1:0-20829 GCA_034696425.1 Isotoma viridis
ATATTATGATTATGAAGTGTATCAAGGGCGAGAGTTACACGGTTATATAGATCACGAAGTTTTTGCAAACCCAATCCATATCCAGCCTAAAATTTTAAAGTAAACTTTTTGGGATCAGAATATTTTATAGATTCCTCCACTAAATAATAAATACTTATGTATAACACATAATGTGAAATTTTTTAAGTAGTTCAAAATTTAATATAGTAAACTTTAAAGCATTACAATATAATATTCATCATTGTCATGTATATAATTTAAATTGGCATTCAATTAATTTGCTGAAAAATGGAAGTATTATGTTAACATGAGAGTAATAATACAACATCAGAATACAATTTCAGTTTTTTAAGCTTGTCCAATCAAAGAAAGAAGGCCTTCTTTGTAATCTCCACTGGTTTCTTTTTTAACAGCGTCATACAGCGTTTTGTGATACAGCTCTTGGTAGTCTTTTTTAATACCTCCAAGGTCAATTTCACATCTGGAGACAATAATCCGAATCAAAGTGTCATCATCCGTTCCAACGACTGTCATCGCAGCTTCAAGCTTCTCAGAGTAATATCGATTGCGGTTCATAGCACATTGAACTGGAAAAATAAGATTTAAAAAAAAGTTAGAATTTATAGCATTTTTCCAATTTAAAAACTTTGAAAAATCGTAAGTCTTCTTACTGATAGTCATAACAGCTTCTCCAATATCTCCAGACAACTCAGATTTCACAGCTTGCTCGATAGTCTTTCCCGAAATTTTTCGATATTCATCAAAAATTATCCGCAACTGGTGGAAAGACTCGTGTGCCAGCAATGTAGTGAATGTTTCTTCATCAGTTCCCATCTGCCCTTCCCCTAATCAAAATATTAAATAAATCAGAAACTTACAAAACTTCATAAAACTTTCTTTTTACACTCTTTTAGGTAAATTCTAATTACCTGCATCATACAATCTTTGAGCTGCTTCCGTAGCTCGGTCCAAGTTCAATCCTCCGGCTTCATCTCGCACACACTGAAATAAAGAAACATAGGTAATTACTTTAAAATCACAAGTAAATTCATTTTTTTACTAAATTTTACGAAACTTTAACATACAGCAAGAAGCATGACAAGAAGACGCTTGTATTGTCCAGAGACTTCACTTCCAATCGCTTCCTCCAGCGATTTCCCAGTTTTTGCTTGGAACGCTTGTTGAATGTAGAAAATGTCTTGATTGGATCTTGTGCACAAAATCTATTTAATTTTTAATAATAAATATTTTTAAATTCTGCTAATTTTTAATGCAAATAAATTAAATTAAAAAAATGCAACCTCAGTAAGAACATCTTCATTAGTGCCAATTCCACTCATAGCTCGTTCAAGCTCATGGGCCAAATACTCGTATGGAGTTTCCATCAAAGCCAAAATCAATTTCTCAAAGTTTCCACCCAACTCCGATTTCAAGTCTTTAATCAAGTCCTGTAATAAAACAACAATAATTATCCCAATTAAACCAAAAGTGCTTCAAAATCCAAAAACTCTAATAATTTTCTTACACGTCCAAACTCATTTTTGAAAGCAACAATAAGTTCCTGTCGTTGGAAAAACGCCCTCTGAGTCAAAATGTCAATAATAGCACCTTCATCCGTTCCAAATCCCTTCATAGCGGCTCTAAGGGCTTTTGCATCTTCCAAGGCATCAAATCCCTCATAAGGTCTAACAGTTGGTTCCTAAAGAAAATCAATTTTTTATTTAACGTAAACACACACCACCGGCATCATCGACTCTACAAAAAGTCAATTCGGTCCAAAATCTCCTTCTAAAAGAATTTCACACCTAAAACACACCCAACCAATACAAAAACCCATCAGACACTTACATTCAGGTAGAAATCCATGGTGTAATTATATTTTATTTTAAAAAAACACCTGAGTTTTGATTTTTAAAGATTTAAAAAAAAAGTTAAATTTGCGTATTTTGTGTAGAGCTGAAATATTCAAGTTGTTTAGTCTGTCAGATTGTCAAGAATAGTCAGACGCAGAAGGGTATGTCCGGTGTGCAAACTGCTAGAAGTATAGGCAAAGTATGTGAGTATAGACCGATGATGACTCCTTTTGCAAAGTCAACCCTTTCTTTTCTATAACGCTTGTAAAAAGCCTGAATTTACTCTAAAACAACATAAACTATGATAAAAAACCACTCCCCGTAGCATCTTCCCATGTTGAAATGTTCTTTATGTGTATAAGGATCTTTTGTAAATGTTTTTTTAGTATAATTTAGGTAGGCCTCTAAATGCATTTGGAGAACTTACATGAGTCAGACTTTTAAGAGATATTAATTTTTTAATGTAAATTAAATAACATAATAATTCATAATTAGCATTTATTACTCTAACACACGTGTAATGCCGTGATAGCAATAATATAGCTAAATAAGACTCATGAATGCATGTTGAATTTGATGAATGACACTCTGGCATGACACTTAAATTGTAAGATGGATGGTCTATGCAAAGTTATTCACTTTCATGAAATTAACCACTAAAAACTGTATGTTATTTTTACAGAATTTATCATTTATGGTATGGTACATAAATTCAAAGAATTATAATTTATTCAAAAAATAAAAACATTTCTCTTGAAAATTTTAAAACAATAATGAAAAATGAAAAACCCTAAAATATCCATCATTAGAAAAAATAAACATTATTATAGAAAGTAGTACAAATATTAAATTCAAAAACTGGAAAATTTGAAATTATTAATTCCAAACTAATTAGATTTTAATAATTTTATAATTAATGACGAACATTATAATTAGTCATCTTATTCTGTAGCCATAATCCTGTAATTGGTAAGTTCCCTAGAATTGAAATAGTTAGCAAAGCAGGTTGGTCGATTTCCATTCTTGAATGAATATAATATTTAAGAAGCCGGAACTATAATACAAAATAAAATTTCAAACAAACTGTAACTTTTTTAAATTTTAAAGGAAATTTCAAAATTATATAGTATAAAAAAGAATAAAACTTACTGATTTATAAAGTTCTGGTGACATCAAAACCCCAGGCTGAGTAACAAAATCATTCAATCTAACATGCAAATACCTTGCTTGATCATTAGCCTTAATCCCGCAATAAGTAGTAAACCCAATGATCAAAAATTGAAAAATAACTGCAAAAACATTCCCAACAAAAATTCTAACATCTCCGGGTGGCAATCGGGTGAAAGTTGAATTTACAATATCTACAATTATCTGAGTAATCATCACTCGGAACTCACTAAACATCGCCGTATAAAGGACCAATATGACCCATGAGAAGTAAATGCTACAAATGTTATTTATCAAAACAACATGATTTCCAACTTGCTTATAGCATCTTTTCACTTCATCCAAATACTTAAAGTCAGGATGGACTCCAAAGTGTATAAGAGATTTAATGTATTTAGAAAGGATTAAAAATTCAGATTCGATTGCCCAACAAAAGCTCGCGTAAATTGGTAGCATTAAATTGTACATTAAATTTAGTAGGAAATTCACCCAATTATCAAAAACTATATTAGAAACATCAAAATCACTATCCCTTATGAGCTTTTTGTTTCCTTCTGTTATTATAATCCCTTGAATCAGTTCGTATATTATAATAAAGGTGTAAAGAAATACCATCCATAGTCTGTAATTCGGGAGTGAATTCCATGATGCTTCTGCTTTCTGAAATATTTAAATAAGTTTTTAAAAATTAAAGCCCCATGGGGTTTTATTACAAAAAATATAACTTTCAATTACCTTAATTATAACTTTTTTCTCTATAATTCCCTCAACACTTGGAGAAGTAATTCGATCAAAGGATAGAATCAACTTTCTAATTAAATACCCCTTGATCCACACAAGATTAACTGGAATTACTATTGGAGCAGTTCTTAAAACATTTAAACTGTCATCATAAATATTCATTCTAATTTCACCCAGCCCTATCAGCCTGTATAAAAGAGTCCCAGCTAAGTAAAGGAAAAAGCCATTGATAGCCAGTCCATAAAGGAAGAAAGGCACTGTTAGAAATATAATCATCAAGGGATGGTCTTCAAAGAATATTGATTTGAACCATTGTTTCGTACTTGTTATTCCTCGTTTACCGAATAACAGAATGTGCAATGGAATTCCACAAAATATTAATGGGAAAAACACAATTACAAAATTGGTTTTCCAATATCTTTGTTTTTTGTTTTGGAAATTGATGAAATCCGTAGGATTGCTTGAGATTGAGACAACAGTTGATATTTTTCCATTCGGAGTGGATAAGTGATTTGTTGAGGGTTGGGGTATTGAAATTTCTATGCTTGTAGTAGGTTCGTCTTCAGAATCTGAACTTTCACTGTATGACGATAAACTGCGAGTGTGATAATTGCCCCCTTCCGGTGAAATAATTACCCCTGTGGGGTTTATATCGTTTAGCTCCGTCATGCTAAAACTTTTCAAAGATTTTGAACTTAAGTTTGAAAAAAATATAAAGAGACGAGAATACTCGTATTATTATGATTCTTTTTGATTTTATTAATTAAATCTTTGAACAAGTAACACATCCGCATACTAAACAAAAACCCGATAATGTCCAAAAAGTATAAATTAAGATTTGATTGATTTGCCTGAGTCTTGATTAGATAAGAACTACATAAATGCTTGTTTAAGTGGATAATGTGGTAGAATTAAATATAGTAATTATCAGTTAAGTACATATGATTGATTATAAGTATAAACTAGGATAACGCTAATGGTCCGGTGTAGAGGTCGAAGATAACAAAGATGACGAAATTTCACTGGTGTTTCCATTGGTAGATCCACCTTGATTGCCTGATTGCCAATTTTGTACCAAAATCTGTAACGCGATTCTTTTTCTTTGTTCATCTTCCATTGTCATTCTCAGTGCTGAGATTTCATCCCTCAGGAGCATCACAAATTGGGCTAAGGTTCTGAAATTTCAAAGATTTATCGATTCATGAATAATGAACGGGATTGCCAACTGTATTAAAAGTAAAAGCTTACTATGTAATGACTTAAATTTAATAATTTTTTCTCATACCTTGGAGGCTGGGGTTGACTGGAAATCAGTCCGGGCTTATTTCCATCTAGAGAATTTATCGACATGGAAGCTGTTGAAGCTGTGGGAATATTTTTAGTATTGTTACTACAACTTCCAAAATTTAATAATTCAACAAAATCACACTAAATAGTCAAATAAATGTGTTGATTATTATTACTCCATGCACATACAGCACTTTTAGTACAAAAGCTTCAGAAAGAAATGTTATCTCGTAATAAATTAGTTATCACCGAATAGAACAAATTTAAATTTTTTTTTACCGAAAGCAGTAGTAGTAGAAGAAGAATTCAGTGCTGAAGACTGAAGATGAATATAACAGCAGGAGCAGAAGAATGTATAATTGACAGTCAACAGTGAAGAATACAATATAAGACGAAGAATATTTGTTTTTTTTAAACATTTGAAATAGACATTTATAAACATTGCGTAAGAAACAAGAAGAGTATTTATATTAAGCCCTCTGACTCTCGGGCTGGAAAAGTTAAGCTTCATTATTAGGGGGAACTCCACAGCACCAGGTTGAATATCTTCGTCCTTTGCAAGATTGTCGAAATCGACGTTCCACCCCCGGCTCTTTACCATAATATCGAAAGATGCAGATTTACTTAGAGACAATGAGACAACTTTTAGTAACCCAATGCTTGCTTTTGTATATTAATCATGAAATATTGGTTCAGCGTATTGCGTATATCTATAGTTTATGAGTTGGAGGAACTAGGAAACAAGAAGAATTATTTTTAAAAAATGCTCTCTTTGTGAGTAAAGGCGTTTTTTAAAGCGATGGTGATCTGGTAAATAAAATCACTCGATCTCAATTATTCCAAAAAAGCTCCAATTTCCCCAAAAATACAAAAATGCATTTGACAATTATTTTCAAAAAGTATTGTTTCAGGTTTTAATCTGATCTAAAAGCAAACCCACACCGTCGTAATTAGCTTTACATATCAAAAGCAAAACAACAACGGTAATTATTATAAGCGTACAGTGTTTTTTAGAAACAAAACAAAAAAGACACAGGGTAGGAAAAGCTATTAAATTCATTAGCTTATAAATTAATATGGATAAATCTGTCAGTTATAATGCCAAAGGCAAGTTAAACAGCAAATTTTGTGTAAAAAATCTTTAAATTTTTCTAATCAGATCTAGATCATACTTTCCTAAAAAATGTCTTATTTAAGCCTATACAATAAATTACCGGTGTGACGATTTTTCGTGCAGAACGAGTCGACAATGGATAAAACTGCGAAATCATCTTCATTAGTCACAGCAGGGGAGTTATTGTAACTACTTGAAAATGAGGCAATTGAAGATGTTGAAGAGACTCCAGGTGCTCTTCCACCCACACCTCCACCATTTTTCAAATTCTGTTGACTCTGATTCAGATTCAAACTGCTAGGACTACTTTCATGTCTCTGGGCCTGTCTTTGCTTTTTCAAACCGGCTAAATACTCTGCTAAGAATGGGTTAAACGGTGGGGCTGGTCGTAGTCTGGCTATGTTCCAAGCTTGTACAGGCGGGGTTAGCTGGCCAAACGACTATATAGGGGTCAAAACACAAAACAAAAATGCAAATCAGAACAAAATAAAATAAAATCTTTGCTAATTAAAAAAAATGTGTGAATCACGATGCAAAACCATTACAACCACTTTTAACTTTTGTATTAAAGTAATCAAAAGGCTCGGACAAGTAAGTGCACTCAATACACAATACATCTCAATCAGAAACAGAATATCAAAGATGAACCTAAAAACATACTCATATGGAGCAATGATATCTAATTAATTTAGGAAAAAACAGATAAATCCAGTTATAAGATTTTATGTTCACAAACTTATTTTATTTTAGCGAAAGAAATTGATTATAAGTTTTTTGCAGCGAAACATTTAGTTAAATCTTTGAGATTAATCTTAAATTATTATTATAATATCGACTAGATTGCTTGTTGCAGTCTTCAGAATCAACTTTGTGCATAATATTTCGTTAGGAACAATATAAATTACCTTTAAATTGTTTCAAAATAGTGCATTTTTGTTGACAGCGTGAGACACTCAGTCACTAGGCAAACCCAACGTGGAATTAAAAATTGATTAAATGTGTCTTTTTAACAGATTTTGTTACAACAATTTGCTCTACTTATCAAAAGTTAAATAATCTAGTTGGACCTATCCAGTAGGTAACAGCTTCAAAATGCAAGGTTTCTTTCTCAAGTAAATATCTTATAGAGCAAAAACTATCATAATATGAGTAAATTGTCCTTATGAACTCTTATAAGTAGAGTAAAGTGCAATAAGTTTCAACAATGAGCATGCAGTAGTTTATAGCTAACAATTAGAAGTTTTAAAGTGAGACGGCTGAGTTTAGACGAACATTTTCTTACAACTATTATATAAAATATATGCATGCTATGCTGTCTTAAAGATTACTAGAACTCTCAAATTTGAGCAGCCAATGTGCGTACAAATTAGACCGATAACTTTCCCCACCCACTTGTGCACCTTCTTGACTCCTACTACCCTCACCCCCACCACTGCTAACTTCTCTATCACCTCCAGTAGCTGCTCTTACAACACTTGGGGGTGAAATAACTGCAGAAATTTCAAAAGAAATCTCTTCGTAGAAATTCGTTTGAGTTGTCCTATTACTTGGGGTGAGATCACCCAATCCCGAATCGAAAGACGATTGCCCAGCGTTATTCACTAATTGCAAATTGTCATTTAAATCAGGTAAGTTCTCAACTTCACCATCATCATAATCAAAAGCGTTTTGTCGAACCAGCCGACCTCGTACAAAATCGCTGCTACCATTACCCGTATCTAAAGTAGTAGTACCTTCAATAATACCTATATCACCCTCCTGGGGCATAATAGTAGCATTATCGGTGGTATAAGATTGTAAACTTATTTCACTACAACTTTTAAAACTATTTCGGTCAATTTTCCCCACATCAGAATGAGGAACGTCTGCTGAAGAGTCTGAGTTATTTGTACTTCTAGATGATTCTAATAATAAAACGTTACCTTTTCTCTCACTAATACTCAATCTACTTTTAACATTACTACTAACTCCCCCGTCCTTTCCTTGTTCACCATAATCTGAAAAAATTGACTTTATCACAGGTAATGATTGCGACCTACTCATAAAACTTGAAAATGTTCCCTTTACTTTCCAATAAAGCTTGTTATCACCAAAAGTAATTGATCTAGATTTATCTAGATTCAGATCACCAGGGCTTCTTTCCCTCATTAATGAACCCCCACCGGAATTCATCCCTTTAAATGCCCCCATCCTACCACCACTACAGCTAGAAGGACTAAGGAATGAGGGACTTTTTAATTTTTCAACACAAAGATTGGACATTCCCCATCTCCACTTATGAAATGGATAACCAGGCTCCTTTGTAAGTCTATATTCTGATGGAGAGCTACTACAAGTACTGGAACATTTACTGCCTCTCACTGTGCTGTTATCATCAGATTCATAAAAGTTATCTTCAGTTTCTGTTGAAGATGAGGAGCAAAATGAGATCTCAAAAGTAGGGTGAGCAGCTCCAAATAAAAGTTGCTGTCGTTTTTTTGATTTGTCGAAAAAATTTGCAACATCTAAACTAGACACATGATTAACTGAAGGATTGATTGCCGCAGTTGTAGTAAAAACCGGTTTGATTCGTCGTTTGCATTCTATGTCAATATTATCAAAGTCTAACTCTAGAGCTTCCATGTATTCAAAACTCTTGCTTTGAATTATTCCTTTTTTAAATAATGTTTGAAAATATGCTACGAGTTCCACATAAGGTGGAGTCTTTGAAGGGATGTATTTGTAGTTTGAATTTGAATCTGCTTGTTGACTAGTCTTAATAATTGAAGTTTTAGCTGCTGCAGTAGAACACTTTGGAAATATTGAGTCATAGTTTTCGTGCGATAGTTTTCCCTTTGCTTTAGTAGTAGAAGTAGTTGCATGATCATCATCACCATCTGGATCAACGCTTTTCGAAAAGTGTACCTGCTGAGGAGATGAACTGAAGGATGGAAATCTGTTTGATTTCAAAATACTGTTGAGATGACCTAGCCACGTTTCTCTGATTGCTTTACTTGTACATCCTACTATTATCTGGTCAATCATTGGTCCTACAATTGAGAAAAAAAAAGTATTTAATCAGAAATTATTTATATTCATGGTTCCAATATATATTCAAGACACGTATCATCAAATTACCTGCTATTTCAAATGCATTTGTAAGAGTATCTTTGTCTATCAGAGGTTTCATTGTTATTCCACTGACAGGAACCTTGCCTTCGTACACCAAGGAATTACTTTCAGTGTTGTAACTCAGGATGAGCAATGTATTGGGGAAAAGAACGAAATATCGCGGCTGTCTCTCATATCCTGAAAAATTCAGTAGATCAATGCATTTACATTCGTTACTCTTCTCCATAGACAATCCCAATAATTTTATCTTTAAGGGTTTATAATTCTCTTGGCATGGGAGAACTTATTGTTTCTAAAACATAAATCTCTAAAAAACCGACGTAGACGTGTTTCAAAATAAAAACAAATTTAAAGGGATTCTTCGTCCACTTCACTTGTGCACTAATAAAATAATAACCTACCTAAATGGACGAGATTCATAAATATAATATCCCCAAGCTGGCAAACATCAGCTCCTTCCCAGCCTTTTATCGACCCGCTTAACACTTCCAGTTCCATTTCTTTCTGTTTTCTCAAGGCACTGCAGGTTTTCTATAGAGTGCAATTTTGACACATTGTAAATTTTAAAACATATAATTTTGTCAATAATATAATATATTAGCCAGACGTTTTTATCAAGATTGCTACACCACTCACCTGAATTTCTTTATAGTATTCAATAGATCTTTGAAGATCTCCCCGATCTTTATGAAATTCTTCTACATGTCTCTCAATCTCTTGTAGCAGAGTCGGATACTTTTCTAATCTTCGAAACGCTTGACTTAAATATGTAATGATATGTAATATTCCAGGCTTCCTTCCTCCTTTAGATTCAATAAAACTACCCAATTCTTCTTTGTGCTTCTCTACAACTTGAACAGCTTTAGGATGATTGCTGCAATACGTTTTCAGAACAGTCTCGATTTTTGGAGCATTTTCGAGAAAGATGCTCCCAATACATTGTTCCTTCAGGGGTTTATTTTGTTCTGCTTTTAATAGGTTTAAAAGGCTATTTAAATGGACGTGCATTAGTTCTGGAAGGTTTCCAGTCAAAACTTTAAACTCTCCTGGCGATAATCTGAAATAAAAAAAAACACATAAACATTGAATTAAAATGTTACAGCGATGTAAATATAAAGAAAACAAAAGAAAAAAAATCTGCAGAGTTATTGTTTTTTAATTACAAATCGGCTTTCTGCAATGGGATCATATACGTCTCCCAAAATACTTGCAATTCTGACAAATGCGTCGATTCTGATTCCATTAACTCATTAAAGGCCACTTGTCTGTATTCAGCTTGTTGAGCTGCGAAGGCAGACGAGTCAACAAAAGAGTTTGAAGGAAGAGGTTGACCTTCTTGTTGGGGGCTTTTTTTGACTGAAGGCAAGGGTGAAGGTGAGGCGACAGTAGGTGCAGAAACCGCTGGGCTAGAAGGCAATACTGGTAAATCTTCAACATAATTTGAAGGGAACCATCCTGTCTTTCCATTTGGAAGGGTTCCTTCCCACCAACCCCCATCTTCTTTTCTTGCAACTGTAAGTATGTCGCCTTTGTCTAGTTTCAGCTGAAAATTAAAAAAAGATTCATTTTTAAGCTTTTCGAGCAAATTCAAAGCACTAATTGATGTGAAATAATGAATTCGAGTTTATTTGACATATTCGTCATTTTGCATACTTTATGTTTGTCTATAAATTATAGAATAGACTTTTTGCATGATTGCATAATACATTACATCACCCATATATAATATCAATAGCAAATAAGAATTTTAAATGTCAAATGTCCTATAGCCATGAGTGTGGGTGTTAGATCTGGCTGGGTACTTCCTTCCTGGGTAGTTTTTTATTCTATGAAATATAGGTAATACTGAAAATGTCATTATTATACATTGTATATTGTATGCATGCATAGGTAATGAAATGAACCGTGTTCATACAAAAAATACAAATAGGGAATGAAATGTTCCAGAAAGGTTAAAATCTAGTGACGCAACTTTTATCGATTTTAAGACTTGACATTAGAATGAAACTCTTTACAAAGCCCAGCATCATCATCTAAGACCTAGATTCAATATTCAATCCCTACTCAAGTGAAGATGGAAGAGTAGGGATTGAATACTAAAAGGTGAAAGCCTTTAATATTCTTCCTAGCCTCGTCCTAGCCCAACTTATATTCAATAATTGAACACCTGGGAGGGTCTCCTACAGCTACAATTGACCTATGACCTAATTGATTCTGCACAAATGTTGAAGCTAAAAACGTAAAATGTGGGTTTACAGTTGTTGTCAGTCAAAGTCAAAGCAAACTTCAGGCTTTCTTTAAACCATGAAAACATTATTCGAATTATTACCTCATCATTGTTAACAGGAGTGTAAGAATGAATCGCTTTAACTAGGATCGGTTTCTCGGCCATTCTTGACCGCTGCCGATCGCAGCGACTAGATTTTACTACGCTTCACGCTTTCCTTAAATTGTAAATTCAAAATTATTTTTTCTCCAACTTTCAACTTTCCAACTTCACACGCATTTACACACTCGAAACACAATATACTTTTGATAGTAGCCTGTTTTCGTTTCGGGTCTAAAAAATGGCCTTTCAAAATTTGCATTTCCAATTTCACATAATTTTTAAAAACATTTTTTTTTCAAATCCACACACAACAGGACACACAACACCCAAGAAACCCTAACTAAAACCAACACTGCTAGCACTATTCTGTCCGGGCGAGGCCTTATCGCCTCCTTTTTATGGACAAATTTTCGAAATCCAGGTCCAAATTGTGACGAAATATAAAAAGACAAGAATGAAGAAGAAGAGGACAAGCACAAGAAGAGCACAACACCCACACTGACTTAAAGAATTTCAATATTCCACACACAAATTGCTCATCGCGAATCGACCAAAAATAAAAAAAAACACACAAGAATGTTTTTATTTACCTAATTTTTATAGGAGGAATGTGAGAGAAGGCGGTGGCTTAAAGGCGCTATATTTAAAAGGAAACCGATGAGGACTTTTCATCAACACGACACGGCTTTGTTTTGTTTACATGTTTTAAACATTGTTCTTTATCTTTCTTGAAATTTTGAAGATAAGTAAAGAAAAGATAAGCACGGCCACGATGGCTAATATGACGGTCAAATATTTTATGCATCAGGTAAGAATCAAGTGTCAAAACGCTTTATTTCTTATTTTATTTTCGTGTTTTGTAAGTCGTGTTTTGAATTATGAATTATGAGTTAAAAAAACGCAGGATTTATATAATTTACACATTAACTATTATTCATTGCACATTGGAATTTATTGTTTTTTTTAGATTTCAACAGCATGGGATGATTGCGATGGAGAAAGACTTGCCGTAAGTTTAAAGTTCAAATTATTGTGCATTGTTAAATCTTAAATGTACAGTCAGTCCAGTCAGTTGACAGTTGCAGTCAGTCAATGTCAAGGTCAAGTGTGAAGTGAATTATTCATTACACTTTATGAATTATGTTTCATTCACAGTATCTATTATTTGTTGAAATGTTGAGCATTGCTTTGTACTTTATCCTACTTAATTTTTGAATATGAATTATAATTATATGAATCATTCATTATTTTACGAAAATAGGATCTACTTTCGCTTGAAGATCAACACGTTATGAGTTCCAAATTAGTACGAGATGACTTTGAATCATCTGCTAATTTTGTTCTTACGTCCCCGCTTAAAGAAATGGCTATCTTTCATCTTAAGTAAGTTGAATGCTCTATAATATTTAAAATTAATTAAACGCCAATAGAAAGCGCGTTTTCATACGTTAAAGTTAACATGTTATTCGTTGTGGTTGTGAAACGGGTTCGAAACCTATTTCTTATTGTTCTTTGCAGTCACTTGTACTAATAAAAAAATAATTTTTTCTTTTAATTTTAGGGTGTTACATGAACTGAATCATCAAGCGGTAGGTAAAGCGCTTCAATTGCAATGTCAGTTCGGCCAATTCTTCTGTAAAGTATTGCAATCTCAAAAGGATGAAAACTGGGGACTAGCAGTGATGGAAAAGATTTGCCAAGATTTACGTAAAATCGCTGTAAGCGTTCAAGACCTTGATGAAGAAGATCCTGAAGCTAGATCTTCAGAGGAACATGCTCCCACTGGAATGGAGAAAGCTGCTGATGTAATTATGGCCCTTTTTCGAGTATGTGCTGCTGATACGTAAGTTAAAATTTTAATTTTGATAACTTTTATAACTTTTTAAAATTCATATGATTTAACACAAAATGTATCATCCATGTATTCACCAATTTACCTAATTAATTTTTCAGGAGAACACAAGAACAAGACACAAAGCGGTGGGGAATGTTAATATTGGTCAACCATTTGTTCAAAATATACTTCAAAATTAATAGACTTCAACTTTGCAAGCCTTTGATAAGGGCAATTGAGCAACAGTCTTTTAAAGAAAGGTTCCCCAGGGAGCAGATGGTGACTTACAAATATTATGTCGGACGCAAAGCTATGTTTGATTCTGAGTTCAAAGAAGGTAATATTTTTTACATTTTAACCATTAATTAAATTTTCAAGTCTAAAAGCTAACAGAACTAATTTTTATTTTCAGCTGACGAATGTTTGACCTACGCTTTTTACCACGCTTCTGCAACCAGGTCGTTGGAAAATAAAAGAAAAATTCTAACTTACCTCATTCCTGTTAAAATGTTTTTGGTAAGTAAAGAAAACACAACAAGCTTCGCTTCTGCTGAGCTTAAAAATTAATCAACTTTAATTTTTATTCGTTTATTGCAATATGTTGTTGTGTTTTATTAGGGGTGGTTACCAACAAAAGAAGCGCTGAAAAAATACGACTTAGTTGAGTTTGCTGACGTAGCCGAAGCTCTAAAAGATGGGGACATTTACAAATTCAAAGAAGCACTGCAAAAATCTGAAATAAAGTTCATCAAGGCTGGAGTATATTTGATACTAGAGAAGCTACATATGATGTTGTACAGGAATTTATTTAAGAAAGTGTAAGTTCAACTTTAATAAATATTTATTTTTCATTAACTTAATGTGGTTAATGTGGTATGTGCTAATAATATAAATTAAATAATCTCATTAAGAAGTTCACTAAACTACGCTTATCGGCTTATCGTTCCTCCTTACAGATGCTTAATTTACAAAAACCACCAAGTACCAATAGCCGTATTAACATCCGCGTTGAAATGGGCCGGTCATGAAGAAATCGACACGGACGAAACTCATTGCATCGTATCGAATTTAATATTTGATGGACAACTCCGAGGCTATATTTCTTATCAACATAAAGTCGTAGTTGTTGCAAAACAAAACGCATTCCCGAAGATATCGACGGTTGAGCATGAGATTAAGTAAAGTGTTAGCTAGATAGGAGCAGTCTTCAATTAAATATATCTGACTGAATTGTACTTTGGTACGAAATATCTTAAATCCATTATACTTTTATATAAAATCGAATTTAAACTTATAGTTAAACTTGGCATATATTTGAATTTGTATTACTACTTACATAACATTACAAGATTACAACTACAACTACAACTTACTACACTGTTTGTATTTGTTATGTGTTATTGAACAAGAATTAGGCATTTTTCATTTCTTATTTTGCACTATTTGTTAATTTGTTAAAGTTTACATTAGTTTTTGACTTCGAGGCAATAAATAATAGAAAGCAGAAAACGCAATTGTACACTCCAATTATTAATTGAGTCAATTCAATTATTGTTATTTACTACAAATTATAAATACAATACTTTCTTCTACTTATATTCTTACTACTATCTTCAAGATAAGAAATATGAATATTTTGAGTTTGACTAAGTACTCATATTCATGACCATGAGTATTTGTCATTAATGTTTCAAAAGGATAAAACTACAAAAAGTTAATTATTTTTGTAATTTTTTTGGATAGAAATTGAATAAATGTGTATTATTTGAAATCGAATTATTTTAAGCCTCATCTTCAGTGGTTTTTTGTTACGCATGTATCTTCAATGCGATGCGCATATAATTTGGAAAAACCCGTGCTAGCAAACCCATTTTCATCAACAATTTTTGTTTTATTAGCAGAAGAGACAGCGCGCAGAGCAACACAAATCTTATTTTTTGCAATGCAACAATGCGCAAGACCAGATGCAGAAGAATCCAACCCGCGAAAGGATTTGTGGGCACTACACACATGCATGGTTAATTTTGGCCAAATACAAGTTTGATCATTTTTAATTTATTAAAAATATTTATAATCAGTCTTTAATTTTTGCGTCACGATTGAAATATTAAAATTGTGATTACATTCATTACGTTGGATAAGGTTGAAATTATAAATATGAAATAATTGATTAAAAACCCAAAGGTAAGAGGTTGTGCGAAGAAACACAAAAAGAGTTACTTCGGAAAATACAAAATAAAATATGGAATGAAAGGTACAATGAATTTGGATTGATTTTAATTTTAATATTAATTCATTTTAAATTTTTTGTTTTTTGAATTTTTTCAGCTCACAGTTTTATGTACCTTCCAACTTCTTAAGTTTGAAGTTGACTATTACATGCTACAACTCCAAAATACACATGGAATACACACAAAGCCATTAATATAAAGATATTTGAAGCAATATAAGACAATCAGAACAATCGGGAGGAAAAACTGCACCCTTGAAAGCCCTGGAGAGCCAAGCGAAACTTATAAAAGGTATAAAGAAATGGACTCAGATTCAGACGACCAATTCACTCAACCTTCTAAAAAGGTGAAATCCGACGGAACATCAGCGTTCAGTCTATCCGGAACAGGATTTTCAGGTCCTGTTGCCTCCACTGGTCCAAGAATAAAACCCCAAGTAGCAAAACAGCAAAGAAAAGACCGAAAGCAAGAACAGTTATTAAAGAAACTAGAAAAAGACCTCTATAAAAAACAACAGGATAAACTTAAAGCAGATAAAGATAATGCATCGAATAACAATGACACGAATAACGCTTCTCCAAAGAAAAAGAAGAAGAAAAATAAAAACAAGGATCAAACTGTAAATGGTGACAATGAAGCTGTCACTAATTCAGAAGAACAAGAAGCAACAAGTAGTTATGATACAAATGAAGTCAAAAGCCAAGGAAGGCCTTACAGCGTGAGCATTGCAGTAGCAGGGTCAATCATAGACAACGCTCAATCACCTCCATTAAAAGCTTTTTTAGCTGGACAGATTGCTCGAGCGGCAGCGATATTTAATGTGGACGAAGTAATCATTTATGACGACTGTGGAGGAAGTAGCAAAGGGGCTTGTGAGTTAATGGCGAGGATTCTTCAATTTATGGAGTGTCCACAGTACCTTAGGAAATATTTGTTTCCTATTCATTCGGATTTGCAGTATGCGGGTGTGATTGCTCCGTTAGATATCCCTCATCATCTAAGAAAACACGAGGCACTTGCATACAGGTATTTTTACAATTATTATGGTTTATAGCTTCAGTGTTCAAGTTCAACACTTCATAATCCCCAGGGAGTTATCTACTGGACTGGAATTGTAAAGCAGTTTACTAATTTTTTCATTTTTCTAATGTAATTAATTCTTTTATAAACTTGTATTGAGTGGCATACCTTTTTCTTCTCCGATCACGTCGATCTTTATCTTTCGAATCATCAGTTAGGTCTATCTCAACCGGTCCAGGTTTTTGGTTTTGGTTAAAACCAGAGAAACTCTGATTGTCAGATGTCACTTCAGAGTTGAACATGTTCATCTAAAACAGAATTTGACTTTGTCAGAATTTGCATTATTTATTGACATAAAATATTGTTAGACTTGGATATTGACTTACGGGTTGATCTTGTTGAGGAGGGAAAGGAATCCCCTGAACTTGGAAATTCATAGGCAAACCAAAAGGATTTTGACCGTCTTGGGTGTGTTGTCCTAGAAAGTTTAAAAGCTGCTGCTGCTGACTTTGTTGGTCATTTTGATGACTCTGTCCACTAAGTTGTTGGAAGAACGGAGGTGGTAATAGTGCATTATTCGGATTTTGGTGATTTGCCAGCTGATTTGAGTTCTGATCAACAGATCCATCTTTTCTTGGTGACCTCCCATCGTCCGTCATTGGTAGCTCACAGTCAACGGCGAATGGCAAACGCTAAAACACGAGAAACACAGTAAATTATTGTTAAATCAAAAAAATTAACATTACCTACTTCCCTAAATATTTAACTTACAGCAACAGTTTGTGCAAGTCTCTGATCAAAAGCTGCCTCTTGCTTATTTAATTCAGCCATTTTCCGTTGCCTTTCTTGTTCTGGTGTAGGATACCCTCCTCCAGAGGACTGTGATGTTGCAGCAGCGATTTGCTCCTGCAGCGTCGCCAACTGTCGAAGAATCTCAGGATTTGCTAAAATACTTCCCAAAGCATCAAATCCTACATGAGAATTTTGATTTTGACCATAATCACCACCAGACGAACCCTGTTGTTGGTTTTTAGAGTCTCCACCTTCATCATCATCTCCATAGTCATAATCTAATATTTCCTTTTTAAAAGGAACAGAAGGTAGATTACTAAGGACTGATGGGATACCAGGAGCTCCTGAAGGCCCACCATAATTCATTGAGGAATTCCCTGCAGCCTTGGCATTTTGCTCTTGCTGAAGCTGTAGCTGTTCCCAGATAGGATTATTTGGGTCAGCCAGGTCGAATAAAGGTTGAATCATCTCAGGAGTGAATATTCTATTCTTTTGCCATAAATTAAGAACTCGTATAATCTTGGCCTGAAAAAGTACATTAAATGTCGTCGTTAATTATTACGTATGCCTTATTTTCTACACAATAAATTGGCAGATTTTTAATACTAGAAGATTACCTTGTCTTCCTCTGGACACTTGTACAAATGCATAAAAGTAGTCTGAATATTCCTTGCAAATCGAGGGGCAAATACATCCTTCTCCGCTCCAAACTGATGCCTTGACTGACGTATTATTGAATCTATTACATATAGTCCTGGTATTTTGTATTCTGTTTTACACTAAAATCACAAAGAATAAATATTTCAATTAATTCGTTTTTCATAGAAGAGAAATTAATGTCATTGAGGAGAGAGGTTCTGCTTACTTTTTGTATAAATTTCTCAACACTCTGGACAACATGTTTGTATAACTTTACTCCCTTAAGAGCAGCTCTGGTTACTGCAGTCATCTTTCCCTTGGAAATAGGGGGCTTAACTTCATACAGGCTTTGCAGCTGTAAATTATAAAAAATAAACCGAATAAAGCACACTCTTTTTATTTAAAATGAAAATATAAAATTGCCAAGTACCTCTGCATTAAAGGAGTTTACAGCTTCCATGTCAGTCATTTTGAATCCGTAGACGTAAGACTTTACAAAGTTCTTTTTACTCTCTGAAATCGAAGAGTGTGGAGAGTCCAATGAAAAGGACACTAAAAAGGTTTAGAGGTAATCAAGACACAAAGACGTTTAATATATCTATCTTTGCCTAATCAAATCATGGACAAAATACTCTATCTCACACACGTACGAAATTATGTTCTTCGTACTTTTTAAAAATGTCCTTAGACCCTATGATCTTTCCCTGATTGTAATATTAATCCTGTTAGAATCAAGTAATCCAAACATCTTTGATGAAAATGACTTCATTCGCATGTCGCATCACACATCCACTTTCACACACAAGGATTCCAAAAAGCAATTTCTGTAAAGTCCGTATCATCCACTTGAAATCTACATGGTGTCTGACTGATGCATAGAGATGAAAGATGATCTTCAACTTGTTGGAAAATAAACAATCACAAGTTGCAAGTCTCTCCAATCCAATAGTTGATATGATAAGTTAATATTCAATATTAGATTCAAAACTATCCTACGCAGTCAACAGTCAGCAATTAATGGCGATGAAAGCGATCAACGGGGACAATTTGGTTCTGGTGGTGACTGGTTTCGTTATTCTGTATTCACTTTAACTTTAACTGTGACAGACAATAACTGCTGGCTGGATCCAGGATCCTTCTCACTACACTACTGACTACACTCTAAAAAAGTTTGAAGGTTGATCCTTCAACTTAAACAACCGAAAACCGACTTTCTTGTTTGTTTTCAATCTCCAAGCCTTTTCGTCAGCCTTCAGCCTTTGTGCTTTAGTTTTCATTCATGTGAAATTCGTCTACAGTTGACAGACAAGACAAAATGATGATACACAATCCACAATTGACAATCAATCAGCAGCTGACACTCAGTGGATACGGCGACACTCTCCGCTCAACTGTGAACTGTGCACTGCCGAAAGCTAGGACAAAACACAAACAACAATGCACAATGAGAACGGTTAGAACATAGAATGAATGATCAATTGATTGTTAATTTAAGATTTGTGGATTTGGAATTTGGATGAGGTTTAGTCAAACTTCACTTACAACTTACAACTTACTTGTTTAACTTTCTCATGTCCTGAGTAAAATGACATGGAATCAAAAAGTACAATCCTTAAACTGTGTACAACAATCCAATTAAATAAATCAACAATCAAACTATTGATTGACTATGAAACTATGATGAACTTTAAACTTTATATGTACAATCGACAATAATCACAAACTGAATCCTCAATCTTATCGGCATAAAATCGGCTGTCAGTTGGTAATCTGTACAACTAACTAATGCTAAAATGACTAAATTATTCTTAATGTTTCTAAGTTTGTCTACGTTTTAAATACACAAATGAGTTTAAAATTAATAGTTTGAAATATTAAAAAATTTCTTGACCGAACCGAGTTTGATTCAGTTGTTGAGTGCAGTGTACTATGTACTTATATACATCTTTTTATTCATTTATTTGTGATGTCACTTTATAATATCCAATGGTAGGGGATTTGTAGTATTATGTGCCGTTTCTCAGTAGCATTGGAGAAGAGACGAGAGAATTCAATTGAGTTGGTTTAGCAGACAGCAGCACAGACCAGTATGGGTTTTCTCTACTCCTCCGAATAATCCGAGGAGCATCAGTCACTCAGGCCTGTACAATAATGTCATCTCTTTGCCTATGAATGAGCATTTCATCCTTACTCCTTTTTTACTGAAGAGAGCGCTTGCCTCTCAACTATCCTTTATGTACAACTCCTTCCGCGTCTCTCACTTGCGCTTCCCAAATTCATAAAAGATAAGTGTTTCTTATCTTTTGGTGGTCTTTGTCTTATCTATCTATCTTTAGTTTCTAGAATCTCTGAATGCCTATGACAATGGTGGAGCCGGCCGATCTCGATGTTGCTTTTTTTATGATGTCAGCTTTCACTTGTATTTTTAAACGCTTTTTAAAATATAAAACTGAAAAAGGAAAAATGCTTTTAACTGGGCTGGGCATTCTTCTCTTAATAATATAAAAATACAATTATTGCAATTATATGCAATTATGAAATTATGCATTTGTCATTAAGGTTTCATTAAGTTGGTGAGGGGTTTCTATTTCTAAATTATCTAATTTCTAAGATATCAAAAATTCAAGTAATAATAACAAGATGTTGATGCTGTGAGAGTTAAAAAGTTGACATTCATGCAGAAGAGAATAATTCTAAAATGCATATTCCAT
>JAQGAA010000612.1:0-20826 GCA_034696425.1 Isotoma viridis
AGTACAAAAAAGTCAATCAGCTTTTTCAAACAGAGAAGACAATACAAATAGAAAAAAAGTCTGTAAAATTGCACTGACTCAAGCATGAGGGCAAAGAAAAGTACAAGTGCAATAAGCTTATATCTAGGTACACACACACACTACTTTCCTTCTCAATTAAAAAGTTCTATAGCCTTTAGCCCTTCTCATGTCATTTAGTTCAAACTATTTAGGTAGGGTTCTAGAAGAGTGTTGTAACTCTTTTGAAAAAAATCCTACGGTTGAGTAACTATCTATAGTAAGACTGGCCGATTGGTCCTTGTCAAAAAGTTAAAAAGAAGTTTTTTGGGTTGCTTTGTTGAAGATAAAAAGCGGGTATGAGTAGAAATGAGGGTATTTTTGCCAGAGAAATGGCACTTTGTTAATGGCTCCTTTTAGTTGTTCACTCCCCATGGGGGTATTATACATTAAAGTTGTGTGTTATAATCTCCCTTCTGTCAAGTCGAGGTAGCACAATTGGACTTAAAGGGTAAAGGAACTTGACATGACAAGTTATTCAACTTTTCTTCATAGTACATAATGGTAGGAATATATAAATACATATACAGTTTAACATTAAGTAAAAGAGAAAGCTATGGCAGATATGACAAACAGAAATAAACTTTTGTCAAGTTAGTCAGGTGGTAGGGGCAGGTAGTAGTAGGCTGGGAATATTCTGGGTGAAACTAGGTATATGAATGGTACACACATAATACCCATTTGTATGAAGAATCTGGTTGTTTTCTCTCTGAGTGAGTGAAAGTAAGTAACAATTTGGAACTTGGGAGTAATAATACAGAAGGTTTGTGTATGGGGAAAGGTGAATCGAATGAAATGCCATTTCAGGTTACAAGAAGACTTAAGGCTAAAAGATAAAGTTGTCTTTTGAGAACGATAACTTTTTCATGTCACTTGGTCTTTTGACTAATTAACTCTTTGGGTAATTATACACACTATAGTATATTATAGGGATATATATATAGCAATATAATACTCTGGAGTTGTTTTGCTTTTGTGGAATTTTGTGATCTTGGAAGATATGTCACTGTTTCAAAACTTGTTATCATTATGGGACTTTTGTGACGTGTTTTCCAAGCTATTTTCGAGGTCAAGTTTTGTCAATAATATTTAAATAATATGCAAATAAAAATCCCGTATAGCTCCACACTTTTTGAATCGTAAATGCAATAAATTCTTTAAGTGAGTTTAGTACTGCAGGCATTTGCTCAGAATAGAAATTAATGACGAACGACAGAATATAAAAGTTGTCTTTTGAGAACGATAACTTTTTCATGTCACTTGGTCTTTTGACTAATTAACTCTTTGGGTAATTATACACACTATAGTATATTATAGGGATATATATATAGCAATATAATACTCTGGAGTTGTTTTGCTTTTGTGGAATTTTGTGATCTTGGAAGATATGTCACTGTTTCAAAACTTGTTATCATTATGGGACTTTTGTGACGTGTTTTCCAAGCTATTTTCGAGGTCAAGTTTTGTCAATAATATTTAAATAATATGCAAATAAAAATCCCGTATAGCTCCACACTTTTTGAATCGTAAATGCAATAAATTCTTTAAGTGAGTTTAGTACTGCAGGCATTTGCTCAGAATAGAAATTAATGACGAACGACAGAATATAATATTCGAAATATTTTATTTCCTTCACTTAATTCACTCTTAACCCTTTTGAAATGTATGCCACTGAATTAAATATTCATCTCTTTACATAGGTGTCATAGGTCAAATAGAGAAATGTTATTTCTTTCAAATAATAAAAGCTTGCTAATTTTTTTCTTATTTTTACAACAATTATCTCAATAAAAATAAAAGAATTGGCCACCCCAACAATAGTTCCTTACTGTTTCAACACCCAGTGAATTATTTTTATTCCATCCAACCTAATTTTCCATCTTTACCCTCTATCAAATTACATAAATGAATACTACTGACTAGAAAGGAAGGAAGTAGACCAGAATTATATATACTAGAAACTATTACATCTCAAGACTATCATCTAACTATAAACTCCATACCCACTGACTTCAACCAACCCTTCCTTACTGATTACAACGAAAAGAAGGAAGTTACGTTCTATTCTCACATCCTCTGTGATGATGAGGTTCATCCAAGTATGAAATCCCGAACAAAGCATTTTTTACCCGGTCCCCGCTTCTCCGATTTTTACACGCCCTTTACCCACAGGAAAATTTTTGAAACCACCACCACCCACCACATACCTAGAATCACCGTTTTATATTGTACTGAATAAGTTCCTTATAGTATTCAACAAGAAACTAATAACCACTGATATATTAAATGTGCAGTCAAAAGAAATCTGGCAAGGGAAAAGAAGGAAAGTATTTTTGGGGAGAAAGTTGAACTTCATAATACTCTCGTTTCCTCTTTATTTAAAGAAATATATATAGACTCGATATTCTCGTTCTTATTTTGGTTGGATGTTATTATTTTCATCTTCATCATAATCGGTAGAGAAAACTTACTGTTGCAAGAAATAATGGATTTGTTCAAGATTTTTTTATTATTCTCATGGTGAAAGTTGAGGTGAGGGGAAATAGTGGTGGTGGTCGAATAACACGTAATAAAAGTATAGTTGTGGGTTTGGAATAGTTATAAACTATGTACAAGTATTTGTGTGACTCTTGTCAAATAAATAAGTGTATTGTGTTTGTGGTGAGAATTTGTTTTTAGGCTTAGTTTATACAAAAAGTAAGTTCATAAACAGAGATTTTGCAAATTTTTTTTGATTTTGAAACAGATTTTATAATTAGCTGAGTTTGAATGAAGTGTGTATAGTTATATACCAAACACTAGCAAATTGGATGTTTCCCAGGACTTGTTAGTACCACATGTTTGTTCAATAATTGGTCTGTTGAGTTCAATTCTGAATAAATTAAAGCCCTAAATAAAAAAGACTTGTGAATGGTCCATTAAATACAAAACGTCAAAATATACTGGATAACCCGAAAGATGACTTTTTTACTTTTTCTAAATGGAACTTTAGATAAGAAATAACGTGGTAATAGCAATTCGCTCTCTCGTGTAAAATGGCAAGACAAAAGTTTAAAAGTCTTGGTTGGCTGAAGTTGAGCAAGGATTTGATGATTGGAAATGGCAAGATCATTCAAAGACTCAAAAAACCTGCTTTCACTCATTCAATCTTTCACTGGGATTTCAATTCAGATAAAAGATTTTTGTCATTTTCCATCCATGAACTTTTACTCTTTTTTTGATCACTTTTTGCTTTTTTTATTAAGAACGATTTTGAATAGCAGAGTTTAGAAAGAGAAAAAAAGAAAGAAAGAAGTAATGAAAGGTAGAGAGAGTAGAAGTAAAAAAAGATGGCAAAAATGAGTTGTAGTAAATGGAAGGGGATGGAGGAGAGTAGTTATAACTTTTTTTAAACACGTCTAGATACGGCGTTTTTATAGATCGTTTAAAAAAGTCAAGCGAAAAACACTTAGCATTTTGAATGCTTCTCATTTTCTATGGTCTTTGTCATTTCAAAAGGTTAGAGGTTGTGTCGGTAACTTTTTGCAGAGAAATAATACTGACTTACTATAGGACTATACACAGCAGCATGAGAAATTATACTGAAAAGGAAATGGAATAAAATTGGAATGGGATGAGTTATATTAAGAATATGTGCATAATTGAGGGAAAAAGATCCAATATTATTCTAACCGCATTCATCCAACTGGCCTGGTTATTAAGAACTTAATAATTTATAAAAAATAAGGTTGAGTGATTTGCATTATGGGGAAATAACTTAAGAATTCCATGTTTTAATAACTTATTAAAACATATAATTTTGTATTGAAACCTTTGGAACTAAAATTTTTTAAAAATGCTGAGAGTAAACACAAAAAATTGAAGTGTCAATTGACGTCAGTTGTTAACAAAAGTAGGCCGAAGGTCAAATTATTCCATAAAAGGTTGTACCTGTCTTTAAATATGATGAATAAAACTGAAGTTCAAGAATAATAAAAAACTTTTGTTGATAAGATCTTATCATTAGAAGCCATTTCAGTGCAGTCATCCATTACTGATTCATCATTTTCTACAACTTTCTTTTATCATTTCAAATACTTTTGTGCCCGATTTCAATAAGGTCAAAGGTAAAGAGAATTGTTGTTAATGCTAATGTCAGAATATGTGTACAAAAATCCTATAGGATTTACTTGCTTTACTTGCGTTTGTGCGTATGAATATGAAATAGTCCTTGAGAATGTTATTGTTCATCAATACAGAATTGTTAAGCTATTTAAAATATCTTAGAATAAGTCATGAGCTCGAAAACCCCCATGCGATTTCTCAAAATATCCGAATTTCGGGTATAATACTTAAAATAAGAATATGTAGCGAAACGGGTAAAGATAGGTATTATACGGATTTTCTCTGGAATAATACTGAGTATTCCACCCGGATAGGGTTTTTGATTGAAATTTGGTAGGATATCACATTCACGCTCTAATACTTTCACCTTGCACAAAAAGATACCAAATAATAATTGTTCTCTTCTAACAGAATTTCATTTATCATTTGTTGTATCCCTTCTTCGCACCCTTCAGAGTTTCATTCAGACATTCATTCATTGTAATGTGTCTTCGTATCGTAACCCTTTTGTTACCCGGGACAAAAAGAGGATCACTATCTAACTCAGTATCACTGGCACACAACAATGCTTCCATTGCAAATTCAATCCGATCCTTCTTCTCCATGGATTTACGTTTTGTTTGGTGATGATGATGAAAATACTGATGACCTGACCAGAGAAATGTGACTTGTTTGTCTATTCTTATAATAGGTTCAAGGTGCAGATTTGAAAATGAATACGTAATCATTACATGCTTAAAAATGAAACATTAAATACAATTTTATAAAAAATTGATCTCTGCTAAAGAAATTTTTATGTACGTTTCACTTGATTTCCATTAAAGTACCGTGTTATTTTAGTCCAATGCAATCATTGTAATCTTTAGCTCTGTATAAATGACTTTTACATTGAATACCTAAACTTAAAAGTGAATAAACATTATAATTGAGGACTGTTCCACACTATTTTTATCCTACAATTTCAATTAGTTTATTTATTGTATTATCATCGTTTTATTATTGCATATTGATTTCTTAACCTCACCTTCAAAATCTACTGTTGCAAGTGAAAACATAATTTTGGCTTAAGATAAATGGAAGTACTACTACCTCACCTCACACAATTCGTACATCATTAACACTGCTAATGAAATTATGCAAGTCTAGTTGGCGACTAGCTTTAATTTCAATTAAACTAATTAAATTGCAGTTTAAAGTATAACTTAAGTACAATTCGTGTATTAAAACATCATTTGAATATTTTATCACATGGATGTACCATGGCTGCTATAAGAACAGTCGTAAAACCCCTCGGAAGACCACTAAGGGTTTCTTTAATCACAAAATAGAAAGGAAGAGCGTAGATAAGCATAAGAGATCTGGTTGGATGGTGTTGGTTCGAATTTAATGAAGACTAATTGAGATGGGTGAAAATGTGTGTCGAATTTTAATAAGAAGTTAATCAAATTACACAAAGAGATTTGGTCAGAGACTGACAAGGTTTATCTCTTTATCTCAATAATCTTTCCTTACGAAATATCTAAAAACATTAGATTCGTCAGGGTTCATCCTATCCTTCTCACATGCCCTGCTGGGTTTTCTCATTTTGCCTAATCTGTAAACGTGTTTGGTTTAATTATTTTATACCATAGGGAAAGGAGTTATTACTTTCGTCATGAGTATTGTAAACTCTCTCTCTCTAACGGTTGAATAAAACTGCATCCCACTAACTCATAAATGTGCAGTTGTGCAGTAGTACGTAGATATTGTGTACATGCCAAATTTGCAATATTATTTAGAGCAATCAAGATTAAATTCTATTAATTCCTTGAATTTCATTTGCTTCAATACTTAATTATTATGTGCTTTTACTTAAATTGGATTGTTTATCAAATGAAAGGGTTAACTCTTTTCAATTTAACAATAGCATTCATTTACAATCAATGGAAAAGTATGATTGACTTGTACTGGATTGAAAATGTGGATTTAGTGAAAATGAGACAATTAAAATATTAAAAACATTGAAGTAATATAGTTAGTAGCATGAGCCCCAGATGTGAACCTTTGTCTAAGACACACGGACATACATAGATAACTTAATAACCTTGGAAGTGCACTCTTGGGTTTCTAATTTTCTGTCATATTTCGTGCGTCATTAATTAGAAACACTGTAAATAGAGCATAAAGTCAAGAAAGAGACAAAAAAGTAATAATAAACAAAATACCCTGTGGTAATTTCAATTAAGTTTTTGCTTTGGCTTTAAATAAAAAACCCCTTGCACAAAAATTGTTTAATATTTTTTTATGTTTTAACCCAAAGCTGCAAATTATTTTCAACATTTAAATTCGAAACAAATGTTTCTGTTCAACACTCCAGCCATTTTTGTCGACTTCAGATCCTAATCTGCCACTATAATCTCCCATTGCACTTAACCCCGCTCCAAGCAACCATGGTAGGTCAGATTTTATTCTAAAAGATTTCTTTCATTTTTTATCACTTGCAATCTAAACTCGAGTCTTGGTCTTGAGCTTGAAAAATAAGAAAATGCAGAGAAGGGGAAGGAAGAGATTGTAATTCTAGTAAAGTAGCTATTTGAAGGAAAGGGGAAACTAAGGCATCAGAGGAAACATTAATCGGGTTGTACGGACGAAACATCTCAAATCTTAATCCAACTTTGGTAGAAAATTAATGCAAACATTTTATATCCCGTGTGCATCTAAAATGTAGATAGGTAGTAGTGTAGTATTGTAAAATACAAAGACCAAAAGTGTTGATTAATCATTAACTAAAGGAAAAGTTATATTTACGAACCTTGGTTGTACTATACAATGTTGCAGTAATTACACAATGCGAATACTCTAATTCCCTTAAGAAACCAGGAGCTTTTGTTCTTAAAGACAAAAGATAATTCTACTAGAGGCAGAGGATGGCTCCCATGTACAAGAGATTCTTAATGTCTAGTAGGAAAGAGTTTGAAAGATTTGCATTTTGAGACTAATAAGAAATGCTTAGGGCCGTAAATTGAAAAATCTTTGTGGGGTTTTCATAAAATTTTGATAGCAAAATTTTAATTTTTAAAAGGTTTGTTGCATTTAAAACTTTTTTAAGAAAATTGAAAGACCTTCCTTATTGAATGCAGTATCGACCGTTTTTATGCTTTTTTAATTGAAAAACTTGTTTTTAAATGCTGGTTGAATTTTATATGATTTCACACACCGCATATATCACACCGATCTTGAGAAGCTTACACTATTCATCATCAGAGGTATTAATGCGGTTAACGTTTCAATATTAATAAATTAAATATTCATTGATTAAGTGATATAATATACCTTGTAAAAAAGTATTGCATGTAAAATCATGTTTTGAAATATATTACCAAGGAGCAAAGTACTTTACTAGAATGAAATTAAGTTTCCAACATGCACAGAAAAAAGTCAATCTTTAAGGAAAAAGATGAGAAAAAGCTAAAAGGTTCGTTAATGAAAATTATATCTGGGAATTGATCGATTGAGACTAGAGACTTGAGAGTTTCCTTCTTGGTTTAGTACTAGTTTTAGGTTACTACAACCCTTGCTATGGGAAATTCATAAATTTAGGGAGGAATTTTAAGTTGACCTTCATCCATCCATCCCCTGGTCTAGTTGCAATCACTCTTCTTTAAACTATGACATTTTTTTAAGTTTAAAAAAAACTTTTTGAAAAATAGACACAATAAGAATTTTAAAATACGAAATATAACCCGTAGCTCTATTAAATTTTGAAATATTAATTTCTCCCTAAAAGCATTAAGAAAACCCGAGATTTCTGAACAACAAACCTCCTTGGTTTAAAAATGCCCTAGAAAGTAAAAGAAAGTTCTTCACTCGTATTTCTTTTGGGTAAACTTGAGGTTTTCCTTACACACAAGTTTTCTTTTCATCTAACCACCATCATCATCATGAGTACTATCACCCAACCTACCATCTCCACATCCTCGAAACACTACCACCACCACTTCTATTTTCACGATATATTTATTCACAAAAAGGAGATGAGAATGAGTGGAGAAAACCATGGAACTAAAACTAACTATATGCCAAAGTAAAGTATAGAGAGATAGATAGAACTCGTTAATTTCGAGTAGTCTCTAGTGTAGTAGCAAGAGTAGTTAACTTAGCTACTAAATTCTCCTTTCACCAAGTAAACCCATTGATGCTACCACCAACCGCTCAGCCAACACCAACCAACTATCTGAAACTTAACTAGAAGATATTTTTCCTTACTTTAAGAAAGAATAACGTATTAATAATCATACTTGGTTCTATAGCCTTTCTCTGTATTTTTAAAGAATTATATCTATAATTTATTTATTGATTGGGTTTATGAAAATGTAGTGTGTGTGAAAGAAAATATTAATTTTCTAGGCTTCTTTGTATAACTTTCAGCAGCCTTACTTTTATACTAATCTCAATCGTTCTTTAGTTAATAGGGCAGTAGGGTTTTAATGGTTTAGTAGTGATTAGATAATTGTTACTTTGGTAGTTAGACAAAAGAGTGAGTTTTCTGTTCAATGATAATTATTTATTACTTGGGCTGAGCCTATTAGCAAGGACTTTGAGACCCTTGGGCTACTATGGTACAAGTTTTTATGAAAAGACATACTAAACTATTTAAAACTTTGAGATATTGAGCATTAAAGACTATAATTAAGAGTTTTTGATGTATTCAAAAAACAAATAAACGTTTGTTTGATCGATTTTTTAAGTTGTTGTTCCTTTGACTTAAATATTTTAAGCATTGAATCAATTACACAGAATGTTTTAACATTATGTGACTTTTTTAAAGAAATTGAATTTTTCTCAAATCAATTCCCTATAAGTATTTTCAAATGTCAACTTGGTCTCGGAAGAAATTGAGCTGAATTATTTTTGTACACTTACCTAGCGTCAAGTCATGTCATTCATGAGATGTATGTCACAGGCAGAACTTTTCTAAAGATGTTTCTTACATTTTAAATCGCTACTGGAAAATGAAAATTGTTAATAAACTTCTAAAGTCTTTAATTCAGTTATTAAAATTAACCAATATGATTACTACTGTATAGATGATAATTACTCGCATTTTAAAAGTGAATTCCTCTATATAAAAAATGTAAAGAATATTTCTAAAGACTTCCGTTAACATAGTTAAAAATAGTGAGGAGTTTAATCAGATAATCCATCGAGCCGAAGCCAATCCAAATTTCTCTCGTCTCTGTATGATTCTAAGTGAAGGAAAATGCCTCGTTATAAAAATGACAGAAAAGGGAAGGAATTTCTTGAGATTGAATGAAAAGCTATCTGTATAGCTAAGTTGTGGACTAAATTCCCGGAGTGTTGAAGACTAAAGAAGATCCATCCTTAGGAGGGTAAGAAAAGAAAATCTTTAAGTGAAGGCTTTACCTACTACTTACATACATTCTAGACACTACTAACTCCAATATATTCTATATATTAAAACCCAAACGACTTTTAGAAAGATATGTACTTGTAGAGTAATGGTAAGATGGAATAAAATGTAGAAAGGAAAAAGTATAGTATAATCGGTTAGGATTTCTTGGCCTGAGAATTGTGACTTTTCTCTGAGAATGAAATAAAGTGAGGAATTTCCTCGGGTTTCAATCACTTTCTTCTAATGGGAGTAAGAAAGTGTAATTTTTCCTTCGATAATTGTACGAATTCCTACCCTTCTCATGGGAACCATTTATAAATTCGGGGATTTATTTTGTCCATTTTGGATCGGTAGATGCTTCTATATCAATAAATGGGATTTTGCTAAATTAGATCTAAGTTTTAAATTAAAATGGTGTTAGTTTTTAGTTTTCTGTTAGAGTTTATGTGGCATTTCAACGAATGTTTGGTGCTTCTCATGTATTTTTATATTAAGCTATGAAACCTTAGATAAGGAAGCAGACTCAGTTAATTATTGCAGTTAAACTGTATTGAATAAAGTACATAAATGGGGATTACAATGGATGATGGTTCTAGGTCTCACAATTAATAACTACCAGAGCATTGTTTATGAGCAAGCTGAGTGATGTAGTCAAAATACCACAATTTCTTGTCTCCTTTTTCAACATTTTGTTACATTAGATTTTACTACTTGGTGTGGCTCTAATAGCACAGCAATTGGAAGTTGGAGTTGTTGAACCAGAATAAGCAAGAGATGAAGTCTTGGATGAATCATGAAAGAATAGATGGAATACAGTTAGAATAGAATTTTACTTTTTCAACCAGTCAGACTTATTCCTTGCCTTTCTTTCCTTAATCTCATAATTCCTTGTGAAGAAGAGCATCACTGGGAAAGGATAGGGCTGTTAAGCCGAAACCCTGTAAGCAATAAACGATTCGATGCAATCATATAAGATAGTAGTAGATGTGTAGTAGTTGGTTCTCTACTTTCATAATCAGTTTCTGCATCTCCGAGAAAATCTCAAATGGATGAAGTTTCTTGTAAGTGTTTAAGTAGTGTGGATATTTTTTATTATCTGGAAGCTTGTTTCTTTCAGTGTTAAGAACTCGAAACTAATATAATACTAATGATTAGAAACGGGGTCTTTGGTTCCCTTACTTTATGTGATTTTCATTTCCCTTACGGAATAAGGATCAAATAAAAAATATATTTAATTTCTTTGTTTTATTGCATTTGATAAAATTTCTTAAGCATTATTTAATAAAAGTTAGATATGATTGTAAGCTTTATTAAGGGAAAGTTAATATGACTTTACGTTTATAAAATATAAGATATTGTTTGTTGAGTATAATGCCTAGGATGGTTGACTTAATTAATCATTTTTAATTTTATAGGTTTTTCTGTTTTCCAATTTCTAAGACAAAAGTAAGCATTACAAAATGCGTTTTTATATTACTTACACATTGAGTAAAAGCAGATTCCAACTAACCAGTAGAGATACTTGTCACAATCCATATAATGTATGATAGTCTTGGGTACTTTGTAACTTGACAAATTATCCAAATTAGAGTATGCATTTAGCTTTCTCCACATAAAAATATATATGGTTTTAGCTTGATTACAGATTACCAATAAAAGAACCCCTAAACCATACAATGCAGTAACAGTAAGTAAATGTAAAAAGAAAAGAAATCTGAAATCTTTTATGATTGAGCTAACATACATCCAAGGTGGTACATACTACACTCCTAAATTATATTATTTTCCATTCAACTACTACTTTACTTTCACTCACTAAATTGTATAAGATTTGGTGTTGGATGCTAAGATCTACAGTGTTAGAGGAGGGTGTGCCTTATACAGAAATAATGCTACTTTCCTACTCCATACTCCCTTCTTTCACTAAAGTCTTAAGTTATACTATCAGATTCAGACTACTGCCACTACCAACTAGTCTAGTGCATACAGCTAAATTACTTTCTTTCTTGAAATTACTACCATCCAAGTAGGTGGTCCTCCTTCTTACATCTCTCATGGCATATCATATTATTATATATGGAGCAAACAAGAAGATTTTTACGACTGCTACTACTACTACCACCACCACCAGCAGCATCAAGAGCACCACACACAGTCTTCCTGTGTCGTAAAGTAAATACGGTCGTAAATTCCTTTTATGCACTTTTGCACTCATGAGAACGATCTAACTTTTCTACACTGTTGATTTATTCCACAAAAGAGCTCGTCTTTTCCCTTATGTTAATTAGAACTCTCCTTTGGTAAAACTGGTAAAGCCACACTCCACACATACTACTCAAAGCTTTAGACTTTCCTTTAGTTAGTTAATGTACTGTTCATAAGTCACAAAGTACATGCATTCTATCCACCATGTTAGCTATGATGCCTAATTTTGAATTAATTATGATACTGTCTCCACAGTAAGAAACCTTAAGGGAGAGAGAGAGACTTCAACCCTTTTTATTATGATTTTTTTGCAATCCCCTAGCATCATTTGTGAACACTTTGTAAAGTTAAGCAAAGTTAAAGTAAAAGAGACTCAAAGACTGTCATCTGCACACGCTATCAAAGTGAAAGTAGGCAGACAGATTGTGTATAATGATGTTCATGCTGATACCAAGGGAGTCAGTATTTAACGGTGGTGGTGGTGGTGATAGCCCGTAGTAGTAGGGACTAAATGTATATACCAAGTATTACTACCAACACCAGTTTGGCTTGAGTTGAGTGAGCTAATAAGTAATTCCTTCTAACAAGTTAGTTAATCAGGTTTATGTCCTAAGGAGAAAGTGAAACTGATCCCGATTCTAAATACAGAGACTTCTCTCTGTCTCTCGTTAAATCACCAGGGTGTGAAATTCACGTTGATGATGTTATGATGACAGATTTTCACTTGGACTTTAGAATAAATTCCACTCTGGCTTTTTCTTTGAACTTGGTTTATAATTATATACATGTTTGTGCAGCAAAGATTTCTGTTGTGGTCATAATCTTTAGAGTAGTATTGGAAAGTAGAAAGACTTTAGGTTAGGTTGTTTAATGAAATAGGGAACGAGTGTTTTCTCTGGAAAGAGATTAATATCTGAGTGTAGAGATGAAAAGATTTTCAATTAAAGGGATTGGAAATTGGTTCATTGGAATGGAAAACTTAATCTGAGGGCAAATTTTAATAAGTTTTAATACTGAAGAAGTAGGTTAGAACTTGGTTAATTACTAGAGAGAATAGAGTATGAATGGGTGATGAAAGTATGGGTTTTGTCTAGGATGTAGGCTTAAGCCGAAGGGTATACATTGTCACAGAGCTTAAGTGTGTTTCCATGTCAATTTCTCTTGTGTTATGTCTTTAATTAAAATTGAAAGTTGACATGTTTGTATAAATGATTTGTGTCTTTAGAATACCAGTGCAGTTGGAGTAGTGGTAGGTATTGGCAGTTGGCACACGGTTTTTTTCCGCGCAATAATTGTCCTATTTATACAATTAGAGCCATATTGGAAGCTACATTTCGTTTTAGATGATTTAAAACTATTGTCAAAATTGGGGTACTGATCAAGTAATGTTAGCAGTAAATGTATTTGTAAAGTGGATACAAATGATGTGATGAAACTATCTTTACTTTCTCTCAAACTTCGATAAGAAAAAATTTATCAAACCCAAAATCCCACAATTAGTAAAGCTTGTACTTTTAAACTCTCTTTTAAACCTTACAGTTGTAAAAGAACAATTTGAAGCTCGAGTGGAGAGTCAAGGAGGGACAAGAGGTTTTCCAACACTTTTGGATTGCGTGATAAATCCCAAGTACATGAGAGATTATGTACTTGTGACCTCTTGGGTGCGGGATAAGTCATACAACATCCTTCCTGGGTCACTTGACTCTGACAACAAGTACCACATCTTGTCAGATGGGAGACTTCTTATTTGGCAACTTGGACCTCAAGACTCAACTCCCACTTACCAATGTCGTCTCCTTCATAGACTTACTGGACACACTGTTGTCTCTGCTCCTGGGAAAATCTTTATCAATGGTTAGTTAGTTTAGTTAGTTCTTAAAATCCATTTTACTCTCTCAATCTCAAGCATTTTTAAAAGTACATTTTCTAAAAGTTTATCTTCTTTTATTAGAAAAAGTCTTAAATTTTATTTTCCTTTCTTTAGATTTGGAAGGACCAACCCGTCCAGAAATCCAGTTCCGGACTTCCAGTACCATTGTTAAAGAAAACGATAGAGTCATTCTGCCTTGCATTGCAAATGGTCTTCCTAAGCCTTCTTTCAGGTAAACACGTTTATTATATAATTTGATTTTTAAAAGAAATATATTGAATTGCCCTTTTACATCTTAAACAATGTAATCTCCGAAATGTCGAGAAACAATAACATAATCCATACTAACAAAAGCTATTATATTCCCCATCTTGTTCAAGATTTGAGTTAAACGAAGCATAAAGTAAAACAGAAAAATTGCATTGTCTAACCAAAAGAACAATTTGGATGGGACAGTTTATCCTCAATAAAGTTAAAGCTTATTGAATAAAAGTGAATACCCGAGTAAAGCCTCTAAAGCGAAAGTCAGTAGGGAATCTCCCCAATCAGTCTTTTCGGTAGAGTTGATGTCATCAATCAATCCTTATTGAGGGAATACCTATAGGTATTCCTTTAATCCTGTTTTCTAGGTTTACGGGGCTTTGAATACTTCGAATTCCGACAAATTCCTACTTTCACAACTAAGCCCGGTAGAGAAATAAAACATACCGAACATAACCGCTTAAACCGCATCAGAGAAACAGGTCATTTATACAGAAAAACCGTATTACTACTACTGATTCGGAAGGAATGGATTATCGACCAGGATGAATGATTCCAATTTTATTTTGAATAGTATAAAGACAAATTCAATATTGCTCGTAAAAACTGCCAAGGGTATATGATGTTAATTAGCACAAGGGTCTATAATTTAGTTTTTATGCGGTAGTACTTGCATAAAATAGTTTATTTTATCCACAAAGTTATTTTTACATAATGCCAAATAATTCCGAGTATAAAATTAATTAAGCTTCTCCTGTACCTAAAAATTAAAAATTGATATGGACTATCTACCAGCTTCATCAAATTCCTAAAATTAACATGGGAAAACCTAAAAATAATTGACCCCAATGAATCCTAATACAGTAAAAGTTCAATATTAGCGTATGAACCTTTTTAATCTCCATGAACTACCCTGGTAAATTATTTCCCAGGGCATTTATAAACATTTAATAAAAGAAACCACACAATCCACGGGATCATATACACACGGCTAATTCTTTCAATTTAATGAGTCTATGCTACGGAGAAAGCACGAAAGCAGGAAACCACTGTGAAATAATGAAGCGATCTAATGACTATGACTTTTCTGCTTACAATACGATGACCTAGTGATTTCACTTCATTTATCAAAAGCATTTTTCTGAAATCGAATCCCTATTGAAATTTCATTTTTTCCCCTTTTTAGGGGCATTTTGAACTACTGAAAAAGTGAAACAATTTCTTATTTGTTTATAAAAATGCAGGTGGTTTAAGAAGGAAGGAAGCCGACTGATACCTGTGATAGATGACTCATCATTAGAAGAACTGAGGTCATGGGACTCTCACTCGCACCCACAAGGTGCTTCAGTAACAGGAACAACAAATACCCTTCTAAGCTCTTCCTCCGGACTTGCAAGAATCCGTCACGGTGCTTTAATCATAAACTCGGTAAAAGTGGCTCATAAAGGCTTGTACCTGTGTAATGCCTCGAATTCTGAAGGAGCTGACTTCCTTGAGGTAATATTTTACTTTGAGAATACAAGATGCTCAAGGCATCACTTGATCACTATGACTAAAACTTACATTTATTTATTTCATGTAATGTTCTATAATATAGAAAAGTAGCATGTAGAATGGAATATGCTTTGGTGTTGGGATGAATCTATATATGCTACTTGCTACTTTACTACTTGACTAGTGCTACTGTGTTACTTCAGCATAGAAATATTTTTCGTGAAACATTAGGAAGCTCGTAACAACAATGACTTTGACAAATGACACTCGGTTATGTGCCCTGCTGGTTCTCTTAAGAGAACTCTTCATCATTGTTCTTTATGGCAAGAATGACTTTGGTGGTAGGGCTGGTAGGAAGTCATGGCTCATTTCTTCTTCAATTTCCTTAAAATATAATTCAATAGAGTAACAATACTTCAAACAATTTCGAATTGAATTTAACTATTGAGTTTATATGTTCGTCTTGAAAGGTTGTACTAATTAGGTTTGATGCATTGTGGCTCTATTAGAGCTTCTTTAAAGAAACTTGAGAGCATTTTTTTTGGGATTTATAAGACATTGATGAGTGATGACGAACTAGGAGTACGTAATAAGTTTGCTACGTTCTAAAAAACTGGAAGAATGGCGACATTTTAAGGAAATATTTAAAAAGTATACATCCAATTTATATTTTGATTTCTTTACAGGTTGAACTAATAGTAAGGTCACCCCTATCTGTAAACCTGCACCCAGAGAAGTTAACAGTTGACCTGGGAAAGAATGCCGAATTTATGTGTGTCGCTTCAGGAGAACCTCCTCCTGGTTCTGTGACGTGGTTGAAAGACGGGACCATTTTAAGAACCGGAAGTAGCGCTGGTCGAGTGCGCTTTCTAAGCCAAAACAGAATTTCTATCTCAGGAGTTATTCGTGAGGACCAAGGGATTTATCAATGTGTTGTAAAAAATGATTATGAAACTGGCCAACAAGCAGCACAGCTTAGACTTGGAGGTTTGTAAACTTTTATGAAATTCACAAAAATTAAGCATTTTTTAAACATCCAGCTAATGTCATTACTAAATAGAGAAATTTATATCAAAATTATTCAAAGTTTATCATGTAAAAGCTTAGTTGAAGGATCAATGAACAGCTTCATTTACAGTTTTTTTAGCTAGTTATTTATTCCCAACCAAAATAGATTCTCCTTAAGTACTCAAGAATGAATCGTAGAATAGCAGAATGTCAACTACCACTAGATTAAATTGTGACTGTGTAAATGAGATTTCTACACAAAGTACCAAAGCACAGCTGAAATTGACAGATTTTACTATTTCCATACCATAATTTTACTTTGCACATATTACAAACCTGAAATCGCCTCGGTGGTAGCATTCGATTTCATAGAGGAGACTTTCTCCCATTTATTTGACAATGAAATTTATACCCGTCTAATTTCTAGAATTTCTACTTTCTACACATAGAAAGACCTCTCTACTTTCCATTTGATTTCATTTTAACTTAATCGAGATATCCGATTCGAACTGAACATTTTGAACAGATCAGCAGTAATAAATACACCATAGCGTGTGTATCTCTACAGAACTATTATAAAACTATCTTTAAATCAAATACCTTATCTTGTATACCTAGACACGGATAGATGCATGCGACTCTTAGATCTTATAATGCCTATTAAATACAAGTCTTAGAAAATCTTGCCTATCCTTAGACACTCTCTTAGAGTGTTGCTGATAAACCACGGTACACGATTTTGGTTTTGTGTAGTAAGTTCCATAAGACAGTATTTTTATGCATTTCAGGTTATACTTTACCACATGCCTACGAAAAATCCATATTACGTCCATTTGCTATTTATCCAATAGTTTTTCTAATGACATACAAAACCTTTTAAAGAAGTCCTTAAATTACATAGCTATAATGCAACATGTAATTTCAAAATACAAAAGAAAGAGAAAATACCCAACACAGTTTATGAAAGAAGCATAAGTACACCTATTGTATCCCATCAACTCAAGATCAGTTGTAAAGGATCCAATTAACTCGAACGTAAAAAGACTGGAGAAATCTCATTTTGTCGATTCAGGGAATAGAAACGACCTAATTTAACTTCCCAGCAAGGCAAAAGGTTCCATTTCAATTGAACTTTGTCCCATAAGCATAAAGTCAGGGTTACCACCAGCTTTAGAAAGTACTATTATCAGACACCGCCACAGAACCACTACCACTACTACTACCACCACCATTCTTTGCATCACCAACACTATAAAAGATGCACATAATAAATAAACCCCTGTCTATCTATTTGTATAGAAGTATAGAGGCTTATTTGCTTATGCATTAATAGTGTTAACCTCATTTGTCACCCTAATAGGTTGTGACAGGGAGTGACAATAAAGAAAACAAATTGACTTGATCTTCTTATCGAAGGATTGTAATTTTACTTACTCGAACTCTTAGTAACCTCAAACAGAGCCATACCAGAGTTAGTTTTACATAAAGAGAGGGAGAGAAAGTTTATTTTCTGTGCTGATGAATTATAATAAATCCTCATTTGTTCAGACTTTGAAACCCCACTCACCTGAGCTCTCTCTTGTCCCCAAAGTCCAAAGCCAAAATGCACACTGTATTATTCTACTTCATCTTGTTAAAGTTAATAAATGAGAAACCTTAAGAAATTGTTAATAGGAAAGACTAACAGAAAATTGCCAAGAACTTTCCTTCTTTGGTTTTTACATATGAAGGGATATACTTTAAAAGTTTGCAATAAGAGCCCCTATAAAAAGGTGTATACCTTTGATTGTTTTTATGTAGTTTAGGTTATATGGTTTTAAATTCAAAATAAGAGTTTCTACTCTACTGGTTATTTTACGATTATTTCCATTAAACATATCAGTCTTAGGGGAAATAACCAAGAGACTCAAGAACCAAAGACCAATTTTCGTCAGTACACTTCGATTTCTTCTTGCAAGATAGCAAATGAAAGGATTAACTTTTAGATAGCTTGGAAGAGCCGACTGCGACTACTACTGGTTGGTTGATTATATTTTTTAGGCAATCAAAATCTCTCTCTCTCTCCAAGTGAGATGTAATTTCAACTTCTTTTTATAGATGTTAAGGCTCAAGTCAAGCCACCCAGACCAATCAATGACCTCCGACCTAAGTGTGCAATTGCTGTATGTGTGTTCTATAGCTATTTATATAATAGTGTTTACTACTATTACTCCTATTGCTCACTGTAGACAATGTATCTAATTCTCTCTAGTATCTATTGCTCCAGTAATTGGTTTCATGATCATGATCGCCCATTGTCATTATTACCTTAGTGGATTTTTTTCTCAGGGTTTACTTTCAAGTATAAGGTTTGTTAAGACATTTAATTCCTTCTGAAAAGCAAACTTGTATTATTTTGCAGGGAATAAAGAAAACTTGTATAGTAGCCTTAATGAGCTTTGTAGAAGAAATAAATGCATGGTGCTGGTGTAGCTAATTTATCATTCAATGAGGTGATATTGTAGATAACATGCAGGGAAAGTGAGAGTGGTGGTGGTAGTGAAAGAAATGGTTATTGGCTATGAATGAATTGTTTGGAATGATTTTCTGTGCAATCTTGTACTGAATTTTGATTTAAATGAAATATAGAGGGTAAAATTAGAGTTGCAGAATTAAGATTGGCGTTAATTAATATCTATAACAATCATAATAATACTGAAAAAAATATTAAATTAAAAAAAAATCATTATCAAGTTAGATTTTGTGTTGTCATCAGTGGAATTTTATATAATTCGTAACTATATGTTTAACTCATAATCATCAACTTATCTTTACCTATCTGTACATAAAACTTAAATAAAATAGGTGCAGGTATTAAACAGCAATAACTCTAAAGTATAGCATTCGTTCTTAATCATTCACATCTTAATATAATCAACAGATGCTTACCCCCAATTTATCTACCGCTTCATCGAGCAAACACTTCAACCAGGACCAGCAATATCTTTAAAATGCAGTGCAACAGGGAACCCTACCCCCAAGGTGAGAATTAACTGTAACCTATAACCCAACCTTAGGGAAAAATGTTAACCGAATTTGAATAAATTTTTTTCAGGTTTCATGGCTTCTTGATTCCTTCCCACTACCTCAAAGTGATAGGTAAAGAACGTTTTTAAATGAATTTACAAATTTCATGAAGAATAACTTGGAAAATAATCAAATTTGTTAATCAGTAAAAATGCCTAAAAATGCTATAGAAAAATTCATTTCCTGGGCTTTAGCTACTTACAAGAATAAAAATGTTGTGTTGATTAAAAAGCAAGAACTTTTGTGTATCTTTGTCCCAAAAGTATTAAAACGGTTTAGCTGAAGAGTAAATTTTTCTACTCGAACGGATACAATAGTTGGTTAGGTTTCAGTTAACAAACCCAAATTTGAAGCGACTTACTTTCCAACAAGACAAATTACTCCTTGTCATGGCAGTTCCGACTAGGAGAAAGTATAAAAAACTCACGCTAGCTAATATGTGTATGGAAGCATTGTATGTAATTCGAGAGGAGTGATTACCATGAATGTGATGGTTGTGGTGGTGGTGGTTTTTTTCTGAATAGATTCCTGATAGGACAATATGCGAATGTCTATGGAGATGTCATTAGTCATGTCAACATCACGTCAGTTCGAGTAGAAGACGGAGGTAAAGCCTATACTTAAATGATACAGATATTATTGGATCCTATATATTTTTCTGTGGTATAAATTGTATATATATATATCGGGTTAGGTACTTACGAATGCTCGTTTGAAAACCGGGCTGGAAAGACATCCCACGCAGCTAGGCTTAATATTTATGGTAAGTTATCTATTGGCCAGACACCTTATCGCGAAAAGTCTTAAATCTTTTTGGACAAGATGTGTCAGTCATGTTGCACGCAAAATATTATGGAAGCTTTTGGGTATAAGAGTAAAAAATACGCTGTTTCTATATTGATTTTCTTAAAAGTATATGTTCTGCATACTGATTCATTCTTGTGGGTTTATTTGAGTAAAATTACATGAAGTAATTTTTTTTTCTTTTGTAATTTAATTTACAACAGGTCAGCCGTATGTTAGACCTATGCCGGATATTTTAGCTACTGCGGGTCAAAGATTGACAATAAAATGCCCTGTTGGTGGCTACCCTGTTGATGTCATTATTTGGGAACGAGGTTTGTACTGGATTTTTGCTTATGTATATATTTAAAGCTTTTGAGGTTCTTTAATATTATAACTTTATCAAATAAACCCGTTTTTACACGCCAATTTCGACTAAATACCCGTAAAATATGCGTACCATTAGCAAGATGCAAAGATTATTAAAACCATAAATCTAAATTTTAAGCAAATCACCATTAACGTTACTAGAAATAAATTCAAAGAAAAAATACACATATTCGGCCATACCATAAATTTCGTAAGA